>JAANYP010002082.1:90496-111606 GCA_020465985.1 Centrapalus pauciflorus | reverse complement strand
AAACTTCGTTGTAATCGATTCCTTCCTCTTGGTTGAAACCCTTTACAACTAATCTCGCCTTGTTGCGCGTGACTATACCCCGATCGTCTCTTTTGCACTTAAAAACCCATTTGGTTCCTATTGCAATCTCCCCTCGAGGTAACGGAACTAACTCCCACACTTCTAGTTTCCTAAACTGTGAAAGTTCTTCCTGCATCGCTTCAACCCACGAGTTATCCTTAAGTGCCATTTGCACATTCTTAGGCTCTACTTGCGATATGAAACATGAATAAAGACATGTGTGATATGCCTCGGAGTCGTTTATCATCGACAACAACACGGTGTTGTTATTTACACTACTCCGAGTCTTCACACCCTCGTTAGGATTTCCTATGATGCTTTCTATTGGATGGTTCTTGTTAATCCTAGAGGTCTCTATTTCATCAACCCTTAGATTATCTCCTAAGTTGGATCCTATTTCACCTAAAGGGGGAACAAGCTCAGCTTCTACATTTTCCTCCTCACGGACGTTTTCCTCAGAGTTAGAACTTGAAGCTTGAGTCTGATTCTCAGTGGTAGGTGCCTCTTGATCAGCAACTTCTGGAGACCCATCTACAGTCGCAGTAGGCTCGGATGTAGATTCGAACGTAGTCCTTGGAAAGATTTGGCCATCGTCGTTCAGATGCAACGTCGCCATGTCCTTCTCGATTGTATCTGCATTATCATCCAGAGGAATGTTAAATGACTCAAATAACTTATCATAGTCAAATATCCATTCCGGACCAGTTTGGGGTTCATGTGTATAACTTGTGACTTCAATGTTATACACAATCTCCACAGTACCAGTTGTTTTGTTAAACACCCGTTTGTTTGGTGAGTTTGGCACATAACCTAGGAAGTATCCTTCGTCAGCCTGTTCACCAAACTTCGGTTGATGTTTTGTTCTTAAAAGTGTGCATGGTACTCCAAACGGTTCGAATCCAGTTAAGTTAGGTGGCCGTTTATTCAAAATTTCATAGCATGTTTTGTTCAATGATTTGACTGTAAGGACTCGGTTTAAAATGTGGCACGCGGTATTCACTGCCTCCCCCCAAAACATGGTAGGAAGCTTTGAATCCGAAAGCATAGTCCTTGCAGCCTCAATCAAAGTTTTATTTTTACGTTCGGCCACCCCATTCTGTTGAGGTTCATATGGTGCACTGAATTGATGCACTATGCCCTTTGATAGGCAATATACACCAATTACAGTGTTTTTGAATTCAGTTCCATTATCACTACGAATATTTTTAACCCTAGTTCCGTATGAGTTCTCCACTTGGTCCAAGAACCCGATGAGCCTTGCAGCCGTCTCGTCCTTCGTACCTAAAAAGAAAACCCAAGAAAAACGTGAGTAATCGTCGGTGATAACTAAGCAGTACCAACTACCTCCAATACTCCTTTTGTTGATTGGGCCGAAAAGGTCCATGTGCACCAGATCGAATGTTGAGGCTATGGAATTCTGCTTCTTGGACTTGTGTGTCTTCTTGTGTTGTTTGCCCTTCATGCAAGGTAGACACTTATCCTCGAACTGAAAACTTTTCATGGGCACACCCTGCACCAGTCCATGCTTCGTAATGTAATTCATCTTTCTCAGGTGCAGGTGAGCCATGCGTCTGTGCCACAGTACGGACTCCGTCTCTGAAGCTTTTGATAGTAAGCAGATCGGACCCATCGAAGTATCTGGCTTGTTCATGTCGAGCATGTACAAGTCATTCTTCCTTGGCGCCCGCATCAATATCCAATCTTCAGGTATTTTGAATCCAGGCTTTAGCACTAACGCTTCAGTGTCAGTAAATAACACCGAGTTCTTCTTATCACAGATTTGAGAGACACTAATGAGATTATGAACCAGTTTATCAACGTGATAAACTTGATCCAAAGTAATCGTCCCATTAGTGACTTCTCCAGTTCCAGTGATATTTCCACCCTTGTTACCCGCGAATGATACAAATCCCCTATTACCCCCTTGAAGTCTGTGAGAAGACTTCTTTCTCCCGTCATGTGCCTGGAGCAACCACTGTCGACGAACCACTTGTTGTTTGGACCGGTAGTTATCTCCTGCACATGAAAGAAAATAGGTTAGTTATCACGGGGAACCCAAGCCATGACTGACTTGGTAATACCATTCTCGTCCACATACGTGAACTCTTTCAAGTACCCATCTCGCCTTTCAGGTGACTTGGGCCTTTGAACTGAATTCTGTTGTGGTGCCGAGTGATTTAAGTTCACTCTTTGCCGTGGTGTAGGCATTTGTTGTGGAGCTCTGGAATAATTTCTATTATATGCCATCTCTGACTGTGATCCTTGAGCTCTTACCGGTGCATATTGTCTAACTGGAGTATGAGACCTAACTGGAGTATGTGACCTGCTAGGTGTGGTGCTCCTATAGACTTGTTGTGGTGCTGACCTAGATTGATTAATGACACGATTCGATGAATTTGTCCTAATCACTTCCTTTGGTCCAACCTTAACCGGTGTGTTTTTCACAACTTGTTTGGGTGCGGCCTGCACAGTTTTCTCGGTAGGTTGAGAACTACTACTGCTTGCCACACTGGGTGAGGGCTTGACAGGTGTTGGATTCACTGTCTTAGGGGTAACATCGGCTTTCCTAAGTGGACAGTGAGAAGCAACATGCCCTTTCTCGTGACATCTAAAGCAAGACATCTTATCCATGGACTTTTTGGTTGTTCCCTTAGATCTAGGTGTCTCACTAGTGTCTACTTCCTTTGGTACATCTACAGTGTCTGTCTCTTCGACCTGGTCAGCCCATGAAATTTTCTGTTTTCCTGCAGGTGTTTCACTGGAGGAAGACACAAATTTCACTTTCTTGACCTTGACGGTTGAGTCAACCACCTTAGGTGTATTATCAACTGTAGGCTCAGGTGTCGGTTCAGGTAGGTCCTCTAAGTCTACTGACTTGTCAGTTTTCTCCTGAGGCTGAGGCACATAGTTCGCATTGAATGGTGGAGGAATTTCGTGAAAACCTAGACCTACAGGCTTCTTAGACTGTCTTTGGGCATCTAAGACTTTTCCTAGGTTTAGGCTCGAATTCCTAAACTTTTCCAGCTTGCTATTTGCCTCTGCTACCTTAACCTTGGTCTCGGCTAGCTCTATGTCCTTATCCTTCAGACTTTTGGTCAAGGCCTCTACGTGCTCATACATAAGCTCTATCCTAACACACTGCTCACTCAGTTTGTCTTTAAGAACTATTACGTCTTGAGCATCAGCCTTAAGCTTTTCTTTTAAATCTTGCTTTATATCATTTAGGCTAGCGTTTTCTATTTTTAAGTTTTCATTTTGAGCAGAGATGGTTTTGTGTGATTCTAAGACTAGATTTAACCTATCATTAGAAGTAGCACACAAAGCACATAATTCTGAAAATAGAGAATAAGAAAGACTAACCTTAGAGTTATCAGATTCCACGTTGGCCATCTGAGCAGCAAACTCCAGCACGGTCTGATCATTCGCCTTCTCTACCCACATCGGACTGCTGTCCCGTGTGGTCTGCTCGTCTTCTTCACAACCATTCTCCGTAACTTCAGCCATGAAAGCTCTAGCATTGGACTCAGGATGTGAACTCCAGTCATAGGTACCATCTAGCTGTCTGTCAGAGGTGACATTGGATAGTAGACCCGCTAGATTGGCTTGACCAGATGAGGAACTCGGAAGGTATCTTTGTTGGGACTGATTTTGGTACTGTCCTTGATGCTGACTCTGTCCTTGGTATGTCTCTACCTTCGGTCTTTGACACTCCCTGGCGAAGTGTCCCAATCCCTGACAGTTGTAGCATTTGACCTTAGACTTATCAAATCCTATCCCTTTGTTGTTCATTTGCAGATTCCTCCCAGTTCGCTTGATGAATCTTTTTACCCTCTGGGTCACCATGGCCAGTTGCCACTTAAGATCCATTTCCTCTAAGTCATCAGGGTCGACCTGATCGTAATCTTCATCCCATAGAGCTGGGTCATTGATTTTCCCTTGAACACAATTTCCATAAGCTGCCACAAAGGAAGCAAGCAGATTCAAATGTTCTTCTGCGGACTTTGCGCTCATCGGCATCTTCGAATAGCTCTGACTTGTCGGTGCCTGATGGACTTGAGGTTGCGGTTCTTCCGATCTTCCTAACCCTAAGAACGCGCGATTCAGTGAGTCTTCGGACTCTGGTGGCGATGACGTTTCTCCGGTGAAAAACGCTGTAGCACTCTTCGGTTCAGCTGTCACTGATGATTTAGATGTCTTTCCAAAATACATAGCCGGATTCTGGACTTGCTCGTAATCAGTCTCAGCCTTAATCATCTCGAAGTGATATGCCCTCAACGTTCCCACAATGTCATCAAGTGATTGAGCATAATATTTGTCCTCATTCAGCTTAATCATTGCCACGTACATAGCCCATTTGGCTGGTAGGGCATCAAGAAGCTTGTTGTTCTTGTCAGTGTCCGAATACTCAATTCCATGACTTTCAAGTTCCGTTATCAGATGATAGAACCTTGTGATAATATCATCCAACTGTTCATCCTTAATTGCCTTGAAAATCGCAAACTGTTGGGTCAACAGCTCTGTACGCTTTCTACGCACCCGAGGATTACCTTCACACCTTTTCTGGAGAGACTCCCAAAGTTCCTTCGACGTCCTTTGAGTCCGAAATGTGTGTAAAATATCTTGAGGTAAAGCCATACGGATTATGGAGAAAGCTTTGTTTTCAGCTTCAAAAAGTTTCTTGTCATCCTCTTTCATCATCTGATATGACAAGACCTTTTGACGGCCTTCAACTTCAGATACTGGCGGAATGTACCCTTCATCTATGCACACCCACATGCGCATATCATTGAATCGTACAAAATCTGTAAATCTGTCCTTCCACCAGTAATAGTCCTCAACTTTCATCAGCTTAGGCGGTGCATTTGCCTTTCCAACTTCGTGATCCATCTCAAGGAATTTCTGAAGATTTGACATCTTTTCTGAAAGAAATTGAATTTGAACTTAATTAATTTAATTCGAAACTGATTTAGACTAACTTATTCGAATCTAGATAGATTCGAAACTAATTAATATTAAATCTTTTGAGATTAAATTCGATTAAGTCTTAAAAGTCAATTAGATTCGAAATTATGTCAGATTCGAACAACTCCTTAGATTCGATGGTCCTTAGAATCGAAGGCTCAGCAGATTCGAATGTCAGCAGAATCGAAGCACAGAATCGAAACAGTACCAGACTCGAAATAAACTCGAAACTACTAGACTCGAGATCTTATTCGAATGAAGTAACAGATTCGAAACAAAGTAGACTCGAAACTCTCTGAAATTGACTCGAAAGGAGCGTATTTAGGTTAGACTCGAGACTAAAGTGAAACCCTAATTACCCCTATAGATTCGAGCGCCGCAAACTCCAAAAACGGCTAACACTTTGATTTTTTGACGTTTTACAGATTAAATCACTATTTTTCAAACGAAAAATAATGATTTCGATCAAAAACGTGAAAAACCACAAAGTGTTTCCCGAATATGAATGTGCTAAGCTCAGAAACACGTTTTTGAGAGCAAAACCGTCCAACTAGCGTCAAGAAACCTAGAATGTATCTGATGAACATGAAGAACACCAAGAACACTCCGTAGGCTCTGATACCACTTGTAAGGTCTACCACTGCAAGATCTATCTAGACGCGGATCCGTGAACGAGTGCGGAATCCTCGTTGACGGTTAGACGGACAACTCTCAACCAACAGAACACGGAGACTATTAGACGCTGAACGAACGACACACGAACGATCCTACGTACTAATTCTCTCCGAAACGGCACTCACCTAGCTGATAATCTCGAGATCCCCCTTTGCTTAATCCCTCACAAATTCTGCAAAAAGTCCTCTAATTATTCGAGTCTATCCCTAATTATAGACCCTGATTCGAGTCTGTTGTGGGCCAAGCTCGAATCTGGCCCAAGGCCCATTCGAGTCTGTCCATATTGACAGTCTCGAATCTAGCCTATTCGAATCTATGGACTCATTCGAATCTATCTCAGATTCGAATGTATTCCCTTAAGAAATTCGAATCTAGCCAAAATACTTAAACTCTTAAGTGATAAAACTTATGATATTACCTTATGATTGATTTTATCTTTGAACTTTATGTTTGAACTTCTTGTAATACGTTACATCAAGTTCAAACATACAAACACTAATAAGCATCAATCATATATAATATATTTATAGCAAACACATGCTAAATCACAATGTAAGACCACTTAGACTGCTATCGTCACACGAGATGTACCAACACAATTCAACTCCTGGAAGAAGTTACAGACACTTTTCTGAACAGAACCTGAAAAATTTAACATTCAGAACTCATTTCTGATCCAAGTTTCACAAAGTTACCAATCTCGGATACATCTGCAGAGCTTCAACTTAGATATCTATCCTTAAAGAATCTTCTGATAATTCAACATCGGCCTAATTAAAATATTCGGATCCTTCGCCCATAAATTTTCATTACAGGGCTTTTGGACTTCTACCAAAAGGAAGCATCTTCGAATCACCACATCAACTTCAGATCACCCACCTTCTGAACTTCGAATCACTTCCAAACTTCGGATCAACCCTCATTAAGTTCAGAGGACAAGTTTTAAACTCTGGATCACCTTCAACCCAAACTTCGAATACATATACATCCAAACTTCGGATTCATCAACATCTGAACTTCTGAGTTTTTTTTTCAAGTTTCCTATCTAGAAGATCAATTTCTTGTGCTCAACAATCATGATTCAAGTATGTTCAACACATAAGAAGAGTGTCAAGGGTGAGAAAGTCGATAAATCTCCTGTCTGTTTCATGAACCACTCCAAACACATACAAAGTTCATCATGTTCTTATGATGTATTTGATATACAATCATATCTGATTTGAAATTTAGTGATGAATTTGATGAACTGCATGTTCAATTAATTGATTTAAGGAATGACTTGATTGCTGAAAAAGAACAATCAATTGTTTATAAAAATAACTGGTTTATTGAGCATAATCTTGCGAAAAAGTTCCTTCTTGAAAAAGTCATGACTGATGATAAGAACACTTACCTTAAGAGTTGTATTGATACAATCACTGAGGACAATAGTTCCCTGAAGTCAGAATTATCTGTTCTTTTAAAAAGGTTTGAGTTTTTAAAATGTTGAGAATTTAGAAAATGAGAGAAAATTTAAGATGATTGAAAGAGAGAGAATAAATTTGTACTCCCAAATCAAGAACCTCGATGATAAATTTCTAAAAAGGGGACAAACAGATCAAACTATTCATCTCAATCAACCAAAAGAAACTAGGTTTATCATTCCAAGGAAGGAATTGGTTTTAAAATTCTATGTTTTTGAAGAAGGGTCAATCTGTCTTACCTACTTTGTATGATCGGAGATACATGGGTTGAGGGTATCAGGTAATCTTCCATCGATCATCGGAAGATGCCTTGGCCTAGGACGAGGTTAATCGAAAAGACACTGAAATCAATCAAATTCCCTTTGGCTATGAAAAGTTGAATGATAGTTACCCTTACAGAGTACTAACTCTTGAGGATGAATTCCTAGATAGCTATTCAATGGAAGAGATGAATGCTAAATCTGTTAAACCCATTCCTCATCCTTACATTTGAACTATTGTTCTGGAACACAAGATTCATGTTCTAGAGGAGGAGTTGAGGATAGCTTGTGAGGAAGCTACTACCAGTTAGGATGTTCTTCTTGTGAGTGAGGAAAGATTTGGTAAAGAACATTTTGAACAAGCTGTCGAGTTGATCCACTATAAAGAGAGGTATAATGTTGTTTTAAAGATTTTAAACTCCAGTTCAGATGTTTCAGAAATTACTCCTCATGTGAACGTCCATATTTCTCAAAAAGCTTCATCTTCTGATAAAGGTAAAACAAAATTTGAAGTTCCTGTCAAAGTGTAGAAAGGCGAGTGTTCTAAATCTTCAAAACCACTGGTTTCCAAAAGGACTAAGAGTTCCTCAAAGTCCTCAAAGAAACCCTCTCGCCTAGGAACTTCTTCTCATTCTAGGTATTCTCAACGTAGCAACTCAAATTGTGTTGTTCCTACAGATCATGTAAGGAGGATTCCTAAAATAACACCTATGGATTTTCAAAGTTTCTTTATTAAAAAGGCAGTTATGCCTGAATCTTTTGTGAAAATCGATAAGAGTGTTAGTGTGTTAGGAAATGATGTTGCTTGTAATACTTTGAAATACTCTTTCTGCAATCTATTTCAATTATGTCCAAAATGATTTTGGCATGCTGTTCCAGAGATGACTAAGTTTGTACCTTATCCTGAAAAACGAAAATGCCGCCGATCTAAGAAAACAAAAGTGCATGCATCATCACTGCCTGAAAAATTGGAAAAACCATCGCCAAAGGCTAAGCTAAGGCATTTCCAAAATAACCCAAGCCAATGGTAGTTCCATCACCTAAGGATGTTTCAAAACCCGTTGGACCCATATACATATGGGTGCCAAAAGGTTCTGCATCTAAACATATGTCAGATCAACTGTTAAATGGTTACGAAATCCAGAATCTAACAATAGAGGACCCATACTTCAATGGGTAACCAAAGTGGTTTAACTTTATGAAGATGGTTTCCAGATCACTTCAGACTGGAACCCATACTTTATAGTGATGGCTTCTAGACAAATCAGATTAGGACCCGAACATTAGTGTAAGTTTTTCTGAATGCTCTTTTTCGTTTAAAAAAGGGGGACTCTGATATGAGACTTTCCATTTTTGTTCTCCTAAATAGTCTATCAACTTCCCCAAGATACATTCATCAATCTCTCATCCATCTCCTAAAACACCCTATGTACTTAAACTGTTGAGCTTAACTGCTACATCTTTCAACATATCATGCTGACTCTGATGGTGCACAACGTGTGTGGTTAGGCATATGTATCACTCCTATGGTCTAAACCAAAGTCGGAAGACCTAACTAAGCAGCAAACCACTTTAGTTTATGTGGGTGAGGGTTCCCAAGTCAATTAGTTGAGGAGTGTTAGTTACTACGGGGTACCAACAGGGTCAAGCAGAGATAAAATGATAATGAGAGGGGTTATTAGAAGGAGATGGGGTACATCATGATTCAAAGTGAGCTGAAGGGAGTATGGTTGAAAAATGCTGAATGTAGGGGTGAGAAAGGATTAAAAGAAAAAGAAAATCCTACTGACACCATGTCAGTACGATGGGTTTCCAACATCTGCTACCAAATTCCATGTGTTGGAATTAGGTATTAAACAAGACGTCATGGACCCGGTGATGTATGCACTAAACCCCCTAGCTACTCAGTTATCTATTAAAAGACTTCTGTTTCAATTTCATGGAGTTATAACATATACTATATCGACATATCACTTGGATATTGTTGATATTGAAACAAGGAAGACATGCTCTCTGGTCTCCAACTTCATTTGATGCACAACGTCCAGATGCTAAATCTTATGCACTTCTTAGGACACATAGAGTCTAAAGTCTGCGTGATTATAAAAATATTGTCTAGTGAGATAACGCCGGAACAAATATGATTGATTCATCTTGTTTAAGAATTTCACAAAGATTATTTGGAAAACCTACCAATGTTAATGTCTTTCCAGTGCTGAACATAGGTCACATAGACTATCTATTGTGTCAACGGGGTATCTATGTGAACATGTATTTGTGACTTACAAATGAATTTTCGTTTCATTTTCTTGTATTTGGTAGAAAAGCCATGAACTTTTTTCTGTCATTTTTGTGAGGGGGAGATGAATGTGTAAGAAGGGAGAGATTGTTAATTTGAATGGGAGAGATAAAAATTTTGTTGTATTGTCTTATTAAGGGGGAGAGTTGAACAAGTTTGTAATCTTGATTACTATGAGTGGTTGAGTGAGACTATTTCTCTGTTTGTAATGTTCTGAAATGTAAATTCTTTCTAAGTCTGTAATCACTTGCTACGATGAATAAAAAAGAATTAAAGACACTGAGATTGTTCATTCAAAGGGGAGAGTCACAATCTGAAAGATTTAAGGGGAGAGTCATCAAAAGAAGAAGATCAATGATGTACGTCAAAGTTCAGAGATTAGAGTTTAGAGTCTAAGACTTCAGAAGAATACAAGCTGTAACATCCCAATTTCCTAATGTACAATAAGACAATTAATTGTATGTTTAATTGAGATTCAAAAAGTTAATGATAGTTGGTTTTTATTTAATGTGTTGAATTATTATAAAACTTCTTGGAAAATATTTAATTTATGTTATGTTGAGTTGTTGAGCAAATAAGTAAAATACAATTAGAGGGACCATAGATGCAATGTTTGAGGAATGTATAAAAGGGTGGGGGGGGGGGGGAAGAAATGAAAAGTTTCAATTCAAATTTGGCTCTCTCTCTCTCTAAAAGTTGGTTCTCTCTCCCTCGCTCTCTACAATCTTAATAGATTTGAACTAAACACAAGTTGGGAACTTGTTTAAAATCTGTATTGGAAGTTTATAAGTATCAAACTCTCAAAGATTCAAGGTAAGATTTGTTTAAATTTGAAATTATCAGTGGTTTGGGTTTGGTTTTATGGAGAAACCAAAAGTTGATGAAGATTCTTATGTTATATGTTGTTGCATGTGTGTGTTATCAGTTGGGAATTGAAAATCAAAGCTTATAGAGTGATGTTAACGAAGGTTTGAAGCAAATCTTTGATTCGGGTACGAATTTAAGCCTACTGTGTGTTTTATGCGTGTTCTCGGTTTTCTTGAGAAAAATGCACGATCTATGCATAGAAATGAGTTGGAAATTGACATTCAATTGTTGATATTGATTTATCAGTAGTTATTATGGGTTTATAATTGAGTTATGAGCTTAAAGTAGAATTATAATGTATTTTGAAATCTGGAAAATTGTTTCTAGAACTAAGTTAAGCAGATTTCGAGTTCAAAAGACTCGAAGTTCGAGTTAAGCAGACTCGAACTCGAGTCCTATAGACTTGAGATTTAGAGTTCAACATAAAGGGGACTACGAGTTTTGAAAATGGTGAATTAAGTTAACATTGAAGCTTATTTGATAAACTTGAGCAGAGTCAAACTCGAGTCCTTAAGACTCGAGCTCGAGTATATTAAAGTCGAGGAAGTGTTAGCAAAATTTTGAGCGAAGCTGAAGAAAGGAGCTGAGGCGAGCTCAATTTCTATAGACTCGAACTCGAGTCCAAACTAGTCAAGCTCGAGTCCTTTAGGGTCAAGCTCGAGTTCAATGAAATGTTGATATTGTCAGTTTAAACCACTTTTGAGCTGCGACTGAGCAATGTTGAGCATCATTAAGCAGAGTACTTTCATATTTTATGGAACAAATCATTTTTTTAGAAATTTGAACATTATGAGCCTAAAGAAAATATGTTTCTAAGCTGATATTGAGCGTGTAAAACCTATGTTGAGCCCATATAAGCACTCTAAGTTATTTTATATAATTCTGAGCACCTTTTTGTGTAAGGTCTTGACTCTACGGATCTATCTCGACGCGACACCTTCCAACGAGTGCGGAATCCTCGTTAGCGGCTTGACGGTAAGATCACACACACGGAAATACGGAGACTACCACGGTGATAGACGAACGACTTAGAACGCCCCAACACGATGATTCTGTCCAAACAACTCTCTAGAAACTTGCAAGTTCGAGATCGCCTTTGCTAATCGCTCTGATAAACGTCTACCAAAGTCTAATAATTAATCGAATTAACCCTTAATTATACTGACAAATTTGAGTTTGTCTAGGACAAATTCGAATCAGGCCCAAGTCCCATTCGAATTTGTTCTCAATGACAAATTCGAATTTACCTAAAATTCGAACTTCAACTATCAAACTTATGTTTTAACTTATGTTTGAATTCATCTTTGAACTTTATGTTTGAACTTCTTGTAATACATTACACCAAGTTCAAAAATACAAACAACCAATATCAAACACACATAATCACATATATCAAACACTCGTCAATATTCAATATCAAGTAACTTGACTTACACAAAATGCTATCAAACCTTAGACTGCTATCATCACACAGGATGTACTAACAGACTCCCCCTTGACGATAGCTTCTAACTATTTACATTTTGACTAAGTACTTGGACCATATAGACTACTTCCTGCATATAGATCTATATCTATACATATTCTCACTATCTTCTGGAACTTCCTGGCTTCAGATCTCCATCCTTCGTGAAAGAAGATAGGCTGATCATGTAGCTTCTTCAGGTCGTCCTTTGATAGATTTATTAAGTGCAATGAATCATACACTCTCAAAATAACTTTGTCTTGTGTATCTTCCATTACAGCTTCAGCAGTTTCATTATCGATATACCACCACCTCATGTTACTTAAAACATCTTGTGGCATCGATTTCATCGGCACCTTCTTCGTTTGTACACCATTCTGGCCCATGGCCTACCTGTATGTGGATCAATTCTAGTTTCATCTTCCACTCTCTTTTCGGTCCTTGGCTTGAGTCTCTCAAATTTACCTGACCGACCCTCTTTTCTGATAATCTTCGCAATCACTTCAGCATACGGGTCGTCACCAATATTAATTAACTCTTTCCATGCCAACTCCTTTACTTCAACCTTCGGCAATGTATTAAATACTCTGAGCGTCCACCTTAGGTATTGAAGTCCATCTCTCCTTTTCAGTATGAATAGCTGCAATTCTCTGTCAAAGAACCAACTTATAATACCACCAGATAGATTTTCGGAGCCCGGTACTCTCATTCTTCTCTTCATCTTAGGCTCTGTCTTCTTTTCTTCATTCCGGAACCATAGATTCAGCAATTCAGCCCTAGATGGCTCTCTCTCAGCTTCTTTAAGTTCAGAATCTTCAGTATCTCTGCAACTGGTCTCCCCCTGAGTCTTTAGATTTTTCATTAATTGCTCGATGAGGGACCTCATAGTTCTGAGCTCTGCAGCCTGATCGGCGACGAATGCCTTCAGTTCAAGGTTTTCTTTATCGATGTTTGCGTTATGTGCTTGAAGCTCGCCGACAGCTTTAGTAAGTTGGAAGATTTGGACTTGCTGGAAATCCACTTTTCTTTGGAGCTCTGAAAACCTTTGGTTGTCTGTAAAGGTGGATGAAGTTGATGGAATTGATGTGATAGGTGACGGAGTGATTGGTGGTGGAATAGATGGTTGAACGGATGGCTGAGCGTATGGCTGAACTGATGGAATTTCAGGCTCTGAAACGGAAGCAGATGAAGCTCCCTGCATAAACCTATGCCTTTTAGCACTTTGCCTAGGCACCAAAGGAGCAATATCTTCAATCTCAAAATCAGAGTCATCTTCATCAGAATCTCTAGATGCTCTCTTTTCTGCTTCTCGATTAATAACCACAGTTCTTGATCCATATCTGCCTATTTGGACAGCCGGATCTTCCGTCTCTTCTGCTGGTGCCTCAACCTCGATCTCCTCAACTTACTCTAATGACGACTCAGAGGTGGTCACTGCCTGACCCTCTACCTCTGGCTGATAATCATCAATTTCTCGCATAAGGTCATCAAGACTAGCTGGAGGCTCCAAAATATCACCAATAAGCTCAGTAGTAATCTCTTCTTGGGCCTGAGTCCCCTGAGCCCAAATTTCTTCCAGAGTTTCTACTCTTGGATCTATTTCGGGGGCTACTCCTAACGGACCCGCAGCATCCAATGAAGGACCTGCTTCCACCGACTCCTGCACCCTGCTTGTTGAAGGCCTTGAAGCCTGAGTCTGTCTTACTTGAGCTCTCTGCCTCCTTCTTGGTTGTTGTGGAGGCCTTTGCTGTTGTTGTTGCGGCTGCTGTGGCTGAACTTTTACTTCCCCAGCCAATTCGCACTTTCGGGGGCTTCAAAATCTGGATTTATTACAGCACCAAAAAGTGGTGCATCCAGTGGTCTAACTACTTCACCCCTACGGGCATTGTGCGCTTGACAATCAGCAAAAATTCGCTTATCGATTACCGAGACACTCTGAATTTCTGGCAACTACGGCAGGTTGGGCAAAAAATGTCTGATTAGCATCATAACAAACCTCGGATACATCAGAAACCTTTCTCTTGCTGGAGCTGTAATTTGGTGAACAAACTCCGCAAAGAACATCTCGGAATAACTGAACCTTTTGTTGTAAACCAATGCTATCATCGCCGATTGCATCTTCGACACGATATAGTCAAATCCGGCCTTCTTTGGAGCAAAGCACACCATAAAGACATGTGCAAGATACCTCCATTGCCCTATTAAACCACTCTTCATGTAAGATGCCTTAGCTACATCAAGGCCATACCCCATCCTCAAAAATGCTGCTTGCCTTTCTTCCAAAGGGAAGTCATTAGGCCCAGCTTCCTACTCGACGGATCCCAGCTGCAAAACCCTACGCAACATATCGGCGGAGAATACAAGAGGCTGCCTGGAGATCCTTGTCCTCAACACAGTCGGAGTCACTGTGCAATCAACTTGCAGATGATCCTAAAATTGTCTAACATAGGGCAGCACGATCGGCACATTGTGAGAAAGGGCATACGACACCCTTGAATTAGCCAAAAAGTCCACCATCTGGTGAAATGCCTGAGCTTCAGGAAGCTCACGATCCGGTGACACGACCATATTATGTAAGGTCTACCACTGCAAGATCTATCTAGACGCGGATCCGTGAACGAGTGCGGAATCCTCGTTGACGGTTAGACGGACAACTCTCAACCACGAAACACGGAGACTATTAGACGTTGAACGAACGACACACGAACGATCCTACGAATTAATTCTCTCCGAAACAGCACTCACCTAGCTGATAAACTCGAGATCGCCTTAAGCTTAATTCCTCATGAATTCTGCTAAAAGTCTGCTAATGACTCGAGTCTATCCCTAATTATAGACCTTGATTCGAGTCTGATGTGGGCCAAACTCGAATCTGGCCCAAGGCCCATTCGAGTCTGTCCACAAGGACACTCTCGAATCTAGCCTTCATTCGAATCTAAGGCTACATTCGAATCTATCACAGATTCGAATGTCTACCTTTGTGTAATTCGAATCTAGCCAAATCACTTAAACACTTAAGTGATGAAACTTATATTTTACTTATGTTTGAGTTAATCTTTGACCTTTATGTTTGAACTTCTTGTAATATGTTACATCAAGTTCAAACACACAATCAATAACAGACAAACACATATAAACATATATATCCAAGCACTTGTAAAAAACACAATGCAATATCAATTAGACTGCTATCGTCACACAGGATGTACCAACAGACTCCCCCTTGACGATAGCTTCTAATAAATCACACAATTGATTTAAGAACTTTGTTTATTTATTGATTCAAAATACTATCAGCATACAAACCTTTCTTGACACTTACCTTGACTACATTTTCATACTTGCTAGCTTCACCATCCATATGTGTGTCACTGGAGATCTTACAATTATACAAAATCTGAAGATCTTCTTTAGAGAGGTTTACCAGGTGAAGCGGGTCGTAGACTCTAAGAATGACTTTTTCTTCAAAATCCTCCATAATTGCTTCCTCGGTCTCAGTATCGGCGTACCACCAATGTAGATTCTGCAAAACATTCTGTGGCATTCGCTTTAGAGGCACTTTCCTCAGACATCTAGCTGGTTTATAATGAATCCTCATCCACGGTCGTCCAGTTAGAGGATCGATACGTGACGGATCCTCTACTCTTCTCCCGACCCTTGGATTCAAACGCTCGAATTTCCTTGATCTCCCCTCCTTTCTTATGATCCTTTCAATTAAGCTCGCATAGGGATCATTGCTAATGTTTATCAAATCTTTCCATGCTAGCGTAGTGATTTCGATCTTTGGCAGGGAGTCGAACGCTTTTAAAGTTCGCCTCATGTACTGAAGCCCATCTTTCCTTTTAATTACAAATAGCTGCAGTTCTCTATCAAAGAACCAGCTTAATATGCGTTCGGACAGCTTCCCAGTACCCGGCACTTTCATTGTCTTCTTAAGCTTTAACTCTTTCTGTTCAGCCCTGAACCATAATTTTCGTTTCTGTTCATTTGAAAGCTCTCTATCCGGTTCTTCTGTTGATGGCTGAGCATTCAACGCCGCATTAACAATATCCACGTTAACAATATTCTCCCCATCTATCATGTAAGTGTCGGTGATGGGATTCTGCTGCACAACTATTTCGTCAGCTTCATCATCCTCATCAGCTACTACTTCATCATCAGATTGCCAGTCAACTATTTCTTCCGGCACAAACTCACCTTCTTCAAGCTCTTCATCTTCATAATCAAAACCTACATCCATTGGATCATCATCGAGATCCATAAGCGCGTCAATCATCTCACTGATTTCAAAGTCTGTAGGCTGTTTTGATGAACTAGCTTCTCCCATTTCTCCTTCACCTTGACTAAGCTCCCCCTGAACTTGTGTAGCTTGAGCTGCAGGAAAATCTACAGGCTCATTCTCTTTATGTGCACCGGGATCATTGCCTTCGTCATCATTATCTCTATGCTGGACCACCTGATCCCTACAACTTGTCTCCCCCTGAGCTTGTAGATTTTTCATGAGCTGCTCAAGGAGAGACCTCATTGATCGGAATTCTGAAGACTGATCTGCAATAAAAGATTTTAATTCAGTGTTCTCTTCCCTTACATCCTCCACAATCTTCCTTAATTCGGCATTGTCCTTGTCAAGATTTGCGTTATGCGCCTGGAGCTCGCCGACAGCCTTTGTTAAGGTCAAGATCTGAACATGCTGGAAGTCAACACGTCCCTTGAGTTACACAAACCTCTGATTTTCAGAATAGGCGGTTGAGGTGGATGGAATGGACTGAATGGGAGAAGGGATGAATGGTGGTGGAATATATGGCTCATGATGCTGAGGTGGTGGTGATGGTGGAGCGGTGGATTGTGATTGGGTTTGGTGTTGAGACTGTTGGGCTTCGGATGCTGATGTTGACCCTTGCATGAACCGGTGACGCTTGGCCCTCTGCCTAGTCACCAAGGGAGCAACTTCCTCCTCTTCGAAGTCTGAATCCTCAGATTCCCTTTCTTCTCTCCTCCTCGATACTGCTGCTTCATTCACAATCAACCTAGATCCATAGGTTCCGATTTGAATTCCGGGATCTGCAGCCACTGATTCAGGAGCTTCAGCCTCCTGCTCCTCCATATCATCTGATTCTGATTCGGATGATGTCAAGCCTTCATCAGCCCTTTCTGGCTCATACTCATCCACATCTCTAAAAACATCTTCTACTCCTTCTGGTGGACTGAGCAGCTCCCCCACTAATGCTGCGGCCACGTCCTCGTTCGCATGGGGTCCTGATGCCCATATTTCTTCTAGTGTTTGCGCAATTTGTTCAGATTCATGAACTGCACTTGAAGGCCCTGCTTCCTGTGCTTGGGGCTGCTCGCTTGTAGAAGGCCTTGATGCCTGGATTTGACTCACTGCTGGTCTCTGACGGCGTCTTTGAACTCGTGGCTGTTGTTGTTGTTGACGTTGTTGCTGTTGTTGTTGTTGTGGAAACTCAACGACCCCTGCCCAGTTGGCATTTTCCGGGGCTTGAAAATCCCTATCCACAATGGCTCCGAACAATGGACGAGCAACAGGAACAGCCAATTTTCCTCGGTGTGAGGAACAATCAGCGAAAATCCGTTTGTCCATAATGTTAACACTCAGAGAGTCATTTGACGGCGGCAAGTCTGGCAAGAAATGCCTAATCAGCATCATAATGAATCTAGGGTACAGCAAAAATCTTTCCCTTTCTGGAGCCGCAATCTGATGAACGAACTCCGAGAAGAACATCTGTGAAAAACTGAACTTCCGATTGTATACCAATGCAATAACCCCAGATTGGATCTTTGACACTATGTAATCAAATCCAGCTTTCTTCGGCGCAAAACAGACCATGAATACGTGCACCAAGAATCTCCATTGCCCAATCAGGCCACTCTTCATGTATGATGACTTTGCAACGTCCAAACTGTATCCCATCCTCAGAAAAGCAGTCTGCCTAATACTTAACGTAAAGTCAATAGGCCCATCTTCTTGTTCCTGAGATCCCAACTGCAGAACCTGACGCAACATGTCTGCAGAGAAGACTAACGGCTGTCCAGCGATTCACGTTCTTAGAACTGTCGGGGTGACAGTGAAATCAACTTGTAAATGGTCGTAAAACTGCCGTACATATGAAATAACAATTGGGATGTTATGGTATAGAGCAAAGCTAATCCTAGATTCAGCTAGGAAATCCAATACTTGGCGATAACCCTGCGCCTCAGGGATATTATTGTCGGGATTAAGGACCATATTATGCTTCGGAACAAAAGCTCGAACCGCCATTTCTGCACAATAAACAAAACTGTTAGACTCATTAAAAATCAATAAACTTGTTTAAATTCAAATTTGTTTTATTTTGTACTTGTTTAAATACAAAATCTAACACAATTAAATTTCCGCAAGTTTAATAAAATTTAAATTAAGTAAAGTAAATAAAGTACAGATTCGAAAGCAACAGATTCGAAGTGTCCATATTCGAGTGTAATGGACAGATTCGAAGAGTCCCTATTCGAGTGTAATGGACAGATTCGAAGATCATGGTCATCTCGAATCTAATGACAGATTCGAGAAACCCATGAACAGATTCGAAGTCCATGAACAGACTCGAAACCCCGTCGGCTAATTTTTCAACAAAAACCCAAGATTTTAACCATTTTGAACTTAGCAAATCACATACATTAGTTCAACTAGGTTCTAATCATTGATTTATGCTTTTAATTTGATCTTTTATAGGTCCAAACTTGGTAATTTAGCAAAAACTCTATTTCGACCCATAAAACTTCAAAATTCGATGATTTAGCCTAAAATTGTGTATAAAACTACACAAATCTTGTACAATCCGGTTGATTATACCTAGAAGTATCTGTAGAATCGAAACACCAAGTAAGAGACTCGACAAAATGTCGTTTAGGAGAATTACGATAGACTCGAAGAATAGATTCGAAATCGCCTTTAGACTCGAGTGTATAGATTCGAAAACAGTAAGTCTTAAATGACTTCACTGTTGACCTATTTATACCACCAACCCTCGATTCTAAGCATAGATTCGAATCTACTGACAGATTCGAAGTACTCCTTATTCGAGTCTGTCTTAGATTCGAAACCACCAACACTTAGAAAAATTTTCGAAAATTTTTGAAATAATTTCAACTTTTCCAACCTTTTTCTACGGTATCGTGTAACTAGATAAACTATGCCAATTCTTTTACCCTAAGCTCAAGATAGTTCATGCATTGTTTATTTTATCCAACTTTGAATGCACCCTCAGTAACTTTTGACCTTTTACCTAAGTAAAAATTAAACTAAACTAAAATAAAATAAAATAAACTAAGGTAAAAATAAAATAAAATAAAATTTTAACCAAAAAATTTATTCTAGACTTAAGCTAAACTTAAAGAATTTACAAGCTAAGCTAAATACTAAACAACATATTTTTGATGAGTATAGTCTAAGAGAGGTTCAATCAGATAGCGATGTCCGATACTAACTTTCAGTACTTAAACTTTCACACTTAGGAATTTTTGAATTCCTTTGATTGTTTGTCGTGACATACCTATTTAGCCGATTGTTGGTATTTTGTCCCTTTTAAACATTCTACATTTCGGAATATCCCTTGGCCTTTTTATTTATCAGGAAATTATCTTACGTGACTCAGACATAGACATACTTTTATGATCAAGGCACACAGACAAAATTCTAACTTGTTGGTATTTGCAAACTTTCTTTAAAAGACAAACATCGGACATAGGTCTGTATTTTCATACAACAAAGTGTCTTAGTTTGACTTAAGGTTTATTCTTAAAGTTAGCAAGACAGCGGTGACAGGTCTGTACTGACGTACAACAAAGCGACATATCTGCTAACCCGAATCTAAACAGAGGCAACAGGTCTGTACTTACGTACAACAAAGTTACATGTTTTCGACTCTCAGTTTTGTATGATTTTTCTATTCTTTCCATTTTAAGATGTATTTGATGTTGCCATACATCCCCAGAAAGTTTTCATACCTCATTTAGACTCAAAGTTTGTATGTCTTGTACATAAAAATTAAGACCGATTGGTCGTACATCTAAGTTAGTGACACGCTTGACTTTTTCTAGAATATTTTATTAGCCTTGAGATTCCCTATATGTATTATGCCTACCAACATATCAAACTAAATAAAGTATAACACTTAGGATTTAGTTGCATTATGTGTGAAAGCCTAAATACTTAGAGTCTGTAACAACGGTGCTAATTTTCGTCACTTTGAACCTATGCATCTAAGACTTAACTCATTTTCTGATATTCTCTTTTTTTGTATTTTTATAATTTTCTCTCTTTTTTTTTGTTTTTTTTTATAAGAAAAAGCAGTAAACTAAGCTAACCTACTAACTTACTAAAAATAGAAACTTACTAAAAATAGAAACTTACTAAAGATAGAAACTTTCCTAAATTAGCAGACTACTGTAAAGAAAGAAATACTACGACTCTACAAGAAAATAAACTTACTACTACTAAGGTCAAATTACTCTGGGTTGCGCATTCCATTCAGTTGAATTAAATACTCAAACCGTGTCTTATCAAACGCTTTGGTAAATAAATCTGCATTATTATATTCTGTTGCCACTTTTACCAGTTTGATTAAGTTCTTTTCAGCACAATCACGAATAAAATGATGCCTAATGTCTATGTGCTTTGTTTTATTATGTTTCACTGGATTATTTGTTATAGCAATTGTAGATTGATTGTCTATCCTAATTGGAGTTTGAGTGTAAGCCAAACCGTAATCCCGCAATTGTTGTTGTATCCACAGAACCTGTGAGCAGCAACTACCAGCAGCAACATACTCGGCCTCGCACGTTGACACGGCCACCGACGTTTGTTTCTTGCATTGCCAGGATACCAATCTCCCTCCTAGGAATTGACAACCTCCAGTTGTTGATTTGCGCGTCAAACTGCATCCTCCGTAGTCAGAATCCGTGAATGCCTCCAACTCTAGATCTCCCTCCGCGTGATACCAAAGTCCCAGCTTCGGTTTCGACTTGAGGTATCGTAGAATCCGCTTCACAGCTTTCATATGCAT
>JAANYP010002082.1:26154-85496 GCA_020465985.1 Centrapalus pauciflorus | reverse complement strand
TTAAGTCTTAGATACATAGGTTCAAAGTGACGAAAATTAGCACAGTCGTTACAGACTCTAAGTATTTAGGCTTTCACACATAATGCAACTAAATCCTAAGTGTTATACTTTATTTAGTTTGATATGTTGGTAGGCATAATACATATAGGGAATCTCAAGCCTAATAAAATAATCTAGAAAAAGTCAAGCGTGTCACTATCTTAGATGTATGACCAATCGGTCTTAATTTTTATGTGCAAGACATACAAACATTGAGTCTAAATGAGGTATGCAAACTTTCTGGGGATGTATGGCAACATCAAATACATCTAAAAATGGAAAGAATAGAAATATCATATGTAACTGAGAGTCGAAAACATGCAACTCTGTTGTACGTAAGTACAGACCTGTTGTCTCTGTTTAGATTCGGGTTAGCAGATATGTCGCTTTGTTGTACGTAAGTACAGACCTGTCACCGCTGTCTGCTAACTTTAAAAATAAACCTTAAGTCGAACTAAGACACTTTGTTGTATGAAAATACAGACCTGTGTCCGATGTTTGTCTTTTAAAGAAAGTTTGCAAATACCAACAAGTTAGAATCTTTGTCTGTGTGTCTTGATCATAAAAGTATGTCTATGTCTGAGTCACGTAAGATAATTTCCTGATAAATAAGAAGGCCAAGGGATATTCCGAAATGTAGAATGTTTAACGGGGTAAAATACCAACAATTGGCTAAATAAGTGTGTCACGACAAACAATCAAAGGAATCAAAAATTCCTAAGTGTGAAAGTTTAAGTACTGAAAGTTAGTATCAGACATCGCTATCTGATTGAACCTCTCTTAGACTATACTCATCAAAAATATGTTGTTTAGTATTTAGCTTAGCTTGTAAATTTTTTATAGCTTAAGTCTAGATTAAAATTTTTAGTCAAAATTTTATTTTATTTTATTTTTACCTTAGTTTATTTTATTTTTATTTTATTTTATTTTAGTTTAGTTTAATTTTTACTTAGGGAAAAGGTCAAAAGTTACTGAGGGTGCATTCAAAGTTGGATAAAATAAACAATGCGTGAACTATCTTGAGCTTAGGGTAAAAGAATTGGCATAGTTTATCTGGTTACACGATACCGTAGAAAAAGGTTGGAAAAGTTGAATTTATTTCAAAATTTTCAAAATTTTTCTAAGTATTGGTGGTTTCGAATCTAAGACAGACTCGAATAAGGAAGTACTTCGAATCTGTCAGTAGATTCGAATCTATGCTTAGAATCGAGGGTTGGTGGTATAAATAGGTCAACAGTGAAGTCATTTAAGACTTACTGTTTTCGAATCTATCACACTCGAGTCTAAAGGCGATTTCGAATCTGTTCTTCGAGTCTATCGTAATCCTCCTAAACGACATTTTGTCGAGTCTCTTACTTGGTGTTTCGATTCTACAGATACATCTAGGTATAATCAACCGGATTGTACAAGATTTGTGTAGTTTTATGCACAATTTTAGACTAAATCGTCAAATTTTGAAGTTTTATAGGTCGAAATAGGGTTTTTGCTAAATTACCAAGTTTGGACCTATAAAAGATCAAATTAAAAGCATAAATCAATGATTAGAACCTAGTTGAACTAATGTATGTGATTTACTAAGTTCAAAATGGTTAAAATCTTGGGTTTTTGTTGACATATTGGCAGTCGGCATTTCGAGTCTGTTCATGGACTTCGAATCTGTTCATGGGTTTCTCGAATCTGTCATTAGATTCGAGATGACCATGATCTTCGAATCTGTCCATTAGACTCGAATAGGGACAATTCGAATCTGTCCATAACACTCAATATGGACACTTCGAATCTGTTATTTTCGAATCTATTGTTTATTTGCACTGTTTTATTTAAATTTTATTAAAGTTGTTTAAATTCAAATTTGTTTTATTTTGTACTTGTTTTAAATTCAAATGACTCTCTGAGTGTTAATGTTATGGACAAACGGATTTTCGCTGATTGTTCCTCACATCGAGGAAAATTGGCTGTTCCTGTTGCTCGTCCATTGTTCGGAGCCATTGTGGATAGGGATTTTCAAGCCCCGGAAGATGCCAACTGGGCAGGGGTCGTTGAGTTTCCACAACAACAACAACAGCAACAACGTCAACAACAACAACAGCCAAGAGTTCAAAGACGCCGTCAGAGACCAGCAGTGAGTCAAATCCAGGCATCAATGCCTTCTACAAGCGAGCAGCCCCAAATTCAAGAAGCTGGGACATCAAATGTTCAAGAAGACGGGCCCTCCAATATTCAGAGTGAAACTGAACAGCTTTGCCAGACGCTAAATGAAATTTGGGAGGCAGGGCCTCATGCAAACGAAGACGTTGCCGCAGCATTAGTGGGTGAGCTGCTTAGTCCACCAGAAGGTGAAGATGATGTTTTTAGAGATGTAGAGGAGTATGAGCCAGAGAGGGCTGATGGAGGATTGACATCATCAGAATCAGAATCAGATGATATGGAGGAGCAGGAGGCTGAAGCTCCTGAATCAGTGGCTGCAGATCCCAATATTCACATCGGAACCTATGGAGCTAGGTTAGTAGTGAATGAAGCAGCAGGATCGAGGAGGAGAGAAGAAAGGGAATCTGAAGATTCGGACTTTGAAGAAGAGGAGGTTGCTCCCCTAGTGACGAGGCAACGTGCCAAACGTCATTGGTTCATGCAAGGGTCTTCTTCGGCATCCACAAGTCAGCCAGAAGTTCCCCAATCCCAACCTCAAGCCACCACTCCACCATCACCGCCACCTCAGCATCATGAACCATATATTCCACCACCATTCATTCCGTCTCCCATTCAGTCCATTCCATCTACCTCAACCACATATACTGAAAATCAGAGGTTTGTACAACTCAAGGGACGTGTTGACTTTCAGCATGTTCAGATCCTAATCCTCACAAAGGCTGTCGGCGAGCTCCAGGCGCATAACGCAAATCTTGACAAAGACAATGCCGAATTAAGGAAGATTGTGGAGGATGTAAGGGATGAGAACACTGAATTAAAATCTTTTATTGCAGATCAGTCTTCAGAAATCCGATCAATGAGGTCCCTCCTTGAGCAGCTCATGAAAAATCTACAAGCTCAAGGGGAGACAAGTTGTAGGGATCAGGAAGTGCAGCATAGAGAGGATGATGACGAAGGCAATGATCCCGGTGCAAGTAAGGAGAATGAGCCTGTAGATTTTCCTGCAGCTCAAATTACACAAGTTCAGGGGGAGCCTAGTCAAGGTGAAGGAGAAATCGGAGAAGCTAGTTCATCAAAACAGCCTACAGACTTTGAAATCAGTGAGATGATTGAAGCGCTTATGGATCTCGATGATGATCCTCTGGATGTAGGTTTTGATAATGAAGATGAAGAGCTGGAAGAAGGCGAGTTTGTGCCAGAAGAGATAGTGGATTGGCAGTCAGATGATGAGGTAGTCGCTGATGAGGATGATGAAGCTGATGAGATAGTTGTGCAGCAGAATCCTATTACCGATACCTACATGATTGATGGAAATAGAATTGTCAATGTAGATATAGTAAATGCTGCATTGAATCCTCAGCCATCGACAGAAGAACCTGCAAGAGAGCTAACTAATGAAGAAAAGAGAAAGCTATGGTTCAGGGCTGAAGAGAAGGAGTTAGCGATTAAGAGGACAATGAGAGTGCCGGGTACTGGGAAGCTGTCTGAGTGAATTTTAAGTTGGTTCTTTGACAGAGATCTGCAACTTTTTGTAATTAAAAGAAAAGACGGGCTTCAGTACATGAGGCGAACATTAAAAGCGTTCAACTCCCTGCCAAAGATCGAAATCACTGCGTTAGCATGGAAAGATTTGATAAACATTGGCGATGATCCCTATGCGAGCGTAATTGAAAGAATCATAAGAAAGGAGGGGAGATCAAGGAAATTCGAGCGTTTGAATCCAAGGGTCGGGAGAAGAGTAGAGGATCAGCCACGTATAGATCCTCTAACTGGACGACCGTGGATGAGGATTCATTACAAACCAGCTAAATGTTTGAGGAAAGTGCCTCTAAAGCGAATGCCACAGAATGTTTTATAGAATTTACATTGGTGGTACGCCGACACTGAGACCGGGGAAGCAGTCATGGAGGATTTTGAAGAAAAAGTCATTCTTAGAGTCTACGACCCGCTTCACCTGGTAAACCTCTCCAAAGAAGATCTTCAGATTTTGTATAGTTGTAAGATCTCCAGTGACACACATATGGACGGTGAAGCAAGTAAGTATGAAAATGTAGTCAAAGTATGTGTCGAGAAAGGTTTGTATGCTGGTAGTATTTTGAATCAATAAATAAACAAAGTTCTTAAAACAATTGTGTGATTTATTAGAAGCTATCGTCAAGGGGGAGTCTGTTGGTACATCCTGTGTGACGATAGCAGTATAATTGATATTGCATTGTGTTTTTGACGAGTGTTTGCATATATATGTTTATATGTGTTTTGTTTGTTATTGATTGTGTGTTTGAACTTGATGTAACATACTACAAGAAGTTCAAACATAAAGGTCAAAGATTAACTCAAACATAAGTAAAACATAAGTTTCATCACTTAAGTGTTTAAGTGATTTGGCTAGATTCGAATTACACAAAGGTAGACATTCGAATCTGTGATAGATTCGAATGTAGCATTAGATTCGAATGAAGGCTAGATTCGAGAGTGTCTTTGTGGACAGACTCGAATGGGCCTTGGGCTAGATTCGAGTTTGGCCCACATCAGACTCGAATCATGTAACAACCCAGCTTGTTGATCAGTTATGTAATAATGAATTTTGAGATAATAATATAATCTTGCTATATTATTTGTAATTTGCAAATAATGATTAAGAATGAAAATTTATTAAGGAAATATAATTTTAAATTATATTTATGATTTAATTGAGTAAAATAAAAGAGATGTGTTATACAAAAATAGAAGTGGGTTAAAATTAAATAAGATATAAAAACCGAAATTATGATCAATTAAGATCATTAATTTCAATTTTACTCTCTCTCTCTAATCTCTCACTAACTCTCGGCTATCTCAACAAATTCAACAAGAAATCCATAAATTTTGCAAGGAATTTGGAATTGAAGTTAAGGAGGAGTTACAACAACAATTAATCAACAAGGAACTACAAGATTTGAGGTAATTCTTGACTTAAATTTCAAGAATTTAAGATTTTGGTTCGGTTTGGTGAAGAACCAAAACCAAAGAATTAAAATGAGAATTTATATGTTGCATGTATAGGATTTTAGTAGATAATGATAAAATTATGCATATAAAAGTGATAGAAACTAAAATCATGAGTTGGATCATTCAAAATTAATTAAGAATCGGAATTTTTGGACAAAAATGTGTTCTTGACAAATTTCATATTTTTGGCATGATCTTGATTAAATTAAGATGTTTTTGACCAAAGAAATTATATAAAAATACTCAAATAATGTTAATACAACTTTATATAACATTGCATGTTAATAAAGAGTGTTTTTGAGACTTATTATGTAAAATCCGTATGAGTATAGCCAAGAACACCAAGAACAAATCTGGAAATTTATGAACATGAAGGATCCGAATTCGGATATGTCCGAATTCGGATGATGCACCACTTCGGTTCCCAATTCGGATATTAATTCGGATCTGGCATGGTCCCGATTTCGGATATAACATCTCGGATCTTGAAGGATCCGAATTCGGTGCCTATATTGATCCTAATTCGGTCAAATGCTTAATTCGGATGAAGCCAATTCGGGTACCATTTCGGATATATGCTAATTCGGATGTCCGGATCCGGATGATCCGAATCCGGATCCCAATCCGGGCTGATCCGAAATTATGATCCGAAAATCCAACTTCTATGAATTTTTGACATTTCAATAAATTAAATGATTTATATATATATATATATATATATATATATATATATATATATATATATATATATATATATATATATATATATATATATAAGAAAAAGAGAACTTATGAATTTAATGAAAGATTGACAAGATATCAGTTATCAGAATCAGATAGAATTACAGATTTTAATGACCAAAAGAAATAATGAAATTCCATGATAATGATGATGATACAGATGATGAAATTAACATGATATTATCATGAATGAATTTGAACAGGTTCAGTTAATATCTGAACACAGATTTAAAGACTTAAAGACTTGAAAGTGGGTCTCTGATTTGAAAAGAATTGACAGATTACAGATTGACAAAATCCTGAGATAACTCAGGTGGCAGATTCATATATCTGTTTGACCAAGACCCAGACCTGTGAGTTATAGATATTAAGATTGAACATGCATAGATCCGGTTGAGATATATTGATGCTGACAGATTTATTGACATTCATTTATCAGCTGAATTGAGACCTGTGCACACCATGGTTGGGTGTTGCCCAGTGAATCATGATAGCTATTTGTTTATCTTTTCATATTGCATTTAATATTGCTTCAGACTTTGCTTTATGATTCATTGTTATCATGACTTCTAAGACATATGCTTCCATTATTGATCAGACCTTTGATAGATTGATTCAGCTTGACTAGCCCTTATGGTCTATTGTTCTAGACCCGGCTATTTCACCAGTTCTTATGAATTGGTTATGACCTCCGATGTTCCGCCATATTGACTTACTGGTAGCTAGCCAGTATGTGGCTGATCCCCACGATTTAAGCGTGAGTGTGGCTTGAACATCATCCGATCTTATGATACTATATCTCAATCATGAGGGTTGTAGCGGCAGCCAAGACATATCACGCTAAGACTAATGACTCGCTTGACACGCATGTTGATATTGAAAATCTATATACTCACTATGCTTTGCTTACAGATGTTGCATTAATATTTTACAGGAAAAGCCAAAGGAAAATCACCTGCAGGACCTAGTACTTAGGTCATTCAAGATCCAAGTTTTGAAGACTTTCTAGACCACTACTCAACAAATCTTTCTGGTACTGATTGGAAGACAACAATTGTGGTGGTTCTGGGTAGATTTGATGTAATGTATGATATTATGATTAGATTAGATGTTACCCTTTTATAACTTTATTTTGAAATATGTAAACTTAATCCTAATCTTGTATGTACATGTAATTTTATTATTCCGCAATTTAATTACCCTATCTTAGTATGATTGATATCGTGTTGCATGAATTGGGACCTAGACTTTGAGGACTGCCCCGTAAGGGAAGGTCTTCACAGGATGGTATCAGAGCACTAGTTTGAGTGAATCAAGTATTACGTGAGTATACTTGATCTCAAACTGAAGCAATACATATGTATCAATCATTTAGGTGGTTTGAACTGAGATAGGATGTACAGACTGTTAGGATGGGAAAAAGGGTACATAGATCTAAGTCTATAAACTGATAGTTAATTGATTTTAATTTTCAGTAGAAGATGTCAGGATCAGGATCAGGTGATATTCCCAGCAACATGAATCCACAACAAATGTTTGAAATGATGCAACAACTCTTAGCCCAACACTCAGAACAACAGAACAAAATAATGCAAGAACAGTTTCAGGCCAGAGATGAGGCCGAAGCTAAAAGACGTGAAGAAAAGAAAAATAAGAGAAAAGAAAAGCAAGTCCAGACCAATGAATCTGATTCTGATAAATCCAATCATGAAACTCAAATTGCTCAGCCAAAAGGCTGCAAGTTTAAAGATTTTAAAGCCAGCGGTGCCCTGAACTTCGAGGGTACAGTTAATCCGATTCAGGCGATGGATTGGATTAGTCACACTGAAGAAATCTTCAGGATTTCTGATTGTTTAGATTCGAAGAAAGTGAGTTATGCGTCTGCACTATTTGTGGGAGCTGCCCGTGCATGGTGGAAAACCCAGCGAAGTATCTATGGTGAGGAAGTGATTCAGACTCTAGAATGGAACCAATTTCTCGACATGTTCAACGCAAAGTACTGTCCAGTCGATCAACAAGATAAGATGGAAGTCCAATTAATGCAGCTGACTCAGGGGACAAAGACTGTTGATGAATACGAGCACGAATTCTCAAGACTATGCGGCTACTCTTCCTATCAAGTAGCTACCGAGGAAAGAAAGATGAATAGATTTCGTGTAGGACTTAATCCAAGATACAGACATCCAATGAGCGCTATCAAATATAAGAGTTATCTGGAAATGGTAGAAGCAGCGAGACAGATCGAGCGAGGATACTTAGAGTACGGCGATCAGCTCTATGCTCCGTCTACTAACCCGATGAATCCGTCTCCTCCAAAGAAACAGCGATTTGGCAGATTCTTTAGGCCGAATAAGTCTCAGTCCCAACAATCTCAGCATAGTTCACAACAGAAAGCACAAGCTTATTCCCTAACGAATGAACCACGATTCTGTAAGCGATGCAGAAGATCACACATGGGACTATGTAATCCGGATGATGTTACTTGCTTTGCGGGCAACATGATCGGTCACAGTAGTGAAGAATGTCCACAGCAGGGACGTGGATGTGCAAAATGCGGGAAAAGAGGACATTTTATGTACCAGTGTCGTAGTGGATCACGTTATCAGCCACAGTCATCAGCTAGGGGATCTACAGTAAAGAGTTCTGCTGCTACGCCGACTCCAAAGACTCGAGCTTTCCAAATCACAGCCGAGGAAGCAAAAGAAACACCAGACGTAGTTACCGGTATGTTCCTGCTTAACTCAATTCCGGCTCGTGTATTATTTGATTCTGGCACAAGTCGTTCTTTCATATCGACTTCTTTTGCACAAAGATTACATAAGTCTCCATCAAAGCTATCTGTGATACTAGACATTGAGACAGCCAGTAACAATTTCGTTATGGCTGATTCCGTTTATCGTAATTGCACACTACTTGTTGATAATATCGTATTTAATCTCGACCTCATCCCGATTCCGTTAAAAGAATTTGATGTCATCATCGGCATGGATTGGTTAATGAACAACGAGGCTACAATTATCTGCAACCGGCGAGTCATCAGAATCAAGTCTTCAGATGGCCGAGTATTGGAGATCATGGGCGAGAAGCGGAAAGGTGCACATTGTTTCATATCTGTTGAAAAGGCACATAAGTACTTATCTAAGGGTCACGAATCTTATATCTGTTATGTTTCATCTGAATCCAACTCTGAAAAGAAATCTTTGTCCGATATTCCAATCGTCTGTGAGTTCCCAGACGTATTCCCTGACGATATTTCCGGAGTGCCACCGGAACGTCAAGTCGAGTTCAGTATTGACTTGGTTCCTGGTGCGGCTCCTATTGCAAAAGCTCCATACAGACTTGCACCTGCAGAAATGCAAGAAATGTCTAAGCAACTGCAAGAGCTGTTAGAGAAGGGGTTTATCCGACCGAGTTCTTCTCCGTGGGGTGCACCAGTTCTATTTGTTAAAAAGAAAGACGGAACCTTCCGTATGTGCATCGACTACCGCGAGTTGAACAAAGTCACCATAAAGAATAAATATCCTTTGCCCAGGATTGATGATCTGTTTGATCAACTCCAAGGAGCTAGTTATTTCTCAAAGATAGATCTCCGTTCTGGGTATCATCAACTGAAAGTAAGAAATGAGGATATTCCGAAGACAGCCTTCCGTACAAGATACGGTCATTACGAATTTCTCGTGATGCCGTTCGGCTTAACAAATGCACCAGCGGCATTCATGGATCTCATGAATCGCGTGTGCAGACCAATGTTGGATAAATCAGTTATCGTGTTCATAGACGATATTCTGATTTACTCCAAAACGGAGGCTGATCATTCCGTTCATCTGCGACAGTTGCTAGAGTTATTAAGAAAAGAAAGACTCTACGCAAAATTTTCTAAATGTGAATTTTGGCTCAGACAAGTATAATCTCTATTATATATGTTTTGAGCTGTTTTCCTTAACTATTCTATGATTCACATCAGAATTTGAATTTCTATTTTGATTCTTATAGATCCAGTTCCTTGGCCATGTTGTTTCTGGCGAAGGGATTTCCGTTGATCCTTCGAAAGTCGAGGCCGTTCAGAAATGGCAAACGCCTCGTAATGCCTCTGAAATCCGAAGTTTCCTTGGATTGGCCGGTTATTATCGGCGATTCATAAAGGACTTCTCAAAGATTGCTTTGCCGCTTACAATGCTAACACGAAAGAATACTCCTTTCGTTTGGTCCAATAAACAGCAAGAGGCATTTGATATTCTGAAGCAAAAGTTGATTCAAGCGCCGATCCTAGCCTTGCCAGAAGGTAATGATGATTTCGTTGTCTATAGCGATGCCTCTGGTACTGGTTTAGGATGTGTTCTGATGCAAAGGGGAAAAGTAATTGCCTATGCTTCAAGGCAATTAAAAGACTATGAGAAAAGTGCACCAACTCAAGATCTTGAGTTGGCTGCTGTTACCTTTGCGCTGAAGATCTGGCGTCACTATCTTTATGGGACTCGGTGTCAGCTCTACACCGATCATAAGAGTCTCAAATACCTTTTCACTCAAAAAGATCTGAACATGAAGCAGCGTCGGTCCTTGGAGCTTATCAAGGATTATGACTGCGAGATCTTATATCATCCCGGCAAAGCAAATGTTGTCGCGGATGCGTTGAGTAGAAAAGTATATCCAGAAAAGTGCTGTTATGCCCTAACTCCAGTTATATTCTCTTCTGATCTTATTGAAGATATTCGAGTTGCTCAAACTGAAGCGCTGAAAGAAGAGAACTTAGATTCTTAAAATCTTAAAGGGCAGTTACAATTTCTAACTCTGAACCATTTGGGACTTCACTGTCTCAAGGGAAACCGAATCTGGGTTCCTAAGTATGGTTTAATCCGTAGCACACTTTTATCCGAAGCTCATCAGTCCAAGTTATCTATTCATCCTGGCAGCTCAAAGATGTATTTTGATCTGAAAGCTGATTACTGGTGGCCAGGAATGAAGAAAGACATCGGAAAATGTGTTGAAGCTGCAAAGTATGTCAGATGGTTAAGGCAGAACACCAGAAACCCTTCGGGGATATGCAACCACTGCCAGTTCCTGAATGGAAGTGGGAGCATATAACAATGGACTTCATTACGAAGCTGCCAAAGACCAAAAGACAACACGACTCTATCTGGGTAGTCGTTGATCGTTTAACGAAATCAGCACATTTCATTCCAATGAAAGAAACTTATTCTCTGGATAGATTGGCACAGTTGTACATCACAGAAATTATTTCTCGTCATGGTGTGCCGAAATCTATCGTATCAGATCGTGATAGTCGTTTCACATCCAGATTCTGGCAAGCTCTACAAGACGGAATGGGTACTCGAATCTCTATGAGTACAGCTTATCATCCAAATGCAGATAGCCAGAGTGAGCGTACTATCCTAACTCTCGAAGATATGCTTCGTGCATGCATTCTTGATTTAGGTGGTAACTGGGATGACCACTTGCCGTTGGTCGAATTCTCATACAATAACAGTTATCATTCAACAATCAAGATGGCTCCTTTTGAAGCTTTGTACGGAAGAAAATGCAGAACTCCTACCTGTTGGCGCGAAACAGGTGAATCGCCAATAGCAGGACCTGCCCTTCTACAGTTGACTCATGAAAAGATTCAACTTGTTAGAAGAAATATTCTTGAAGCTCAAAGCAGGCAGAAGTCATATTATGACAACCGGCACAGATCAATCAGTTTTGCAGTTAACGATTGGGTGATGCTGAAAGTATCCCCAATGAAGAATGTGGTACGGTTCATTAAAAGAAACAAGTTAGCTCCGAGATTTATTGGTCCGTTCAAGATTGTTGAAAAGATTGGGAATCAGTCTTATCGTCTTGATCTACCAGCGGACTTAGCTGGAATACATCCTGTATTCCATGTTAGTCACTTGAGAAAGAGTTTAGCAGACGAAAGAGAAGTACAGATACCACACGTTAACTTGCAAATTGATGAGAAGCTTCGCGTGGTTGAAGAGCCAGAACGTATTCTGGACTCGAAGACCAAAAAGCTTCGGAATAAAGAAATACAGATGGTGCTTGTCCAGTGGAAACACCACAAAGGTTCGCATCAGTCTTGGGAATCCAGAGATGTCATGAAAGCAACATATCCCAGTCTGTTCGAACATAGCTAACTTCGAGGATGAAGTTTGTGCGTGGTGGAGCCCATTCTGTAACAACCCAGCTTGTTGATCAGTTATGTAATAATGAATTTTGAGATAATAATATAATCTTGCTATATTATTTGTAATTTGCAAATAATGATTAAGAATGAAAATTTATTAAGGAAATATAATTTTAAATTATATTTATGATTTAATTGAGTAAAATAAAAGAGATGTATTATACAAAAATAGAAGTGGGTTAAAATTAAATAAGATATAAAAACCGAAATTATGATCAATTAAGATCATTAATTTCAATTTTACTCTCTCTCTAATCTCTCACTAACTCTCGGCTATCTCAACAAATTCAACAAGAAATCCATAAATTTTGCAAGGAATTTGGAATTGAAGTTAAGGAGGAGTTACAACAACAATTAATCAACAAGGAACTACAAGATTTGAGGTAATTCTTGACTTAAATTTCAAGAATTTAAGATTTTGGTTCGGTTTGGTGAAGAACCGAAACCAAAGAATTAAAATGAGAATTTATATGTTGCATGTATAGGATTTTAGTAGATAATGATAAAATTATGCATATAAAAGTGATAGAAACTAAAATCATGAGTTGGATCATTCAAAATTAATTAAGAATCGGAATTTTTGGACAAAAAATGTGTTCTTGACAAATTTCATATTTTTGGCATGATCTTGATTAAATTAAGATGTTTTTGACCAAAGAAATTATATAAAAATACTCAAATAATGTTAATACAACTTTATATAACATTGCATGTTAATAAAGAGTGTTTTTGAGATTTATTATGTAAAATCCGTATGAGTATAGCCAAGAACACCAAGAACAAATCTGGAAATTTATGAACATGAAGGATCCGAATTCGGATATGTCCGAATTCGGATGATGCACCACTTCGGTTCCCAATTCGGATATTAATTCGGATCTGGCATGGTCCCGATTTCGGATATAACATCTCGGATCTTGAAGGATCCGAATTCGGTGCCTATATTGATCCTAATTCGGTCAAATGCTTAATTCGGATGAAGCCAATTCGGGTACCATTTCGGATATATGCTAATTCGGATGTCCGGATCCGGATGATCCGAATCCGGATCCCAATCCGGGCTGATCCGAAATTATGATCCGAAAATCCAACTTCTATGAATTTTTGACATTTCAATAAATTAAATGATTTATATATATATATATATATATATATATATATATATATATATATATATATATATATATATATATATATATATATATATAAAAGAAAAAGAGAACTTATGAGAATTTAATGAAAGATTGACAAGATATCAGTTATCAGAATCAGATAGAATTACAGATTTTAATGACCAAAAGAAATAATGAAATTCCATGATAATGATGATGATACAGACGATGAAATTAACATGATATTATCATGAATGAATTTGAACAGGTTCAGTTAATATCTGAACACAGATTTAAAGACTTAAAGACTTGAAAGCGGGTCTCTGATTTGAAAAGAATTGACAGATTACAGATTGACAAAATCCTGAGATAACTCAGGTGGCAGATTCATATATCTGTTTGACCAAGACCCAGACCTGTGAGTTATAGATATTCAGATTGAACATGCATAGATCCGGTTGAGATATATTGATGCTGACAGATTTATTGACATTCATTTATCAGCTGAATTGAGACCTGTGCACACCATGGTTGGGTGTTGCCCAGTGAATCATGATAGCTATTTGTTTGTCTTTTCATATTGCATTTAATATTGCTTCAGACTTTGCTTTATGATTCATTGTTATCATGACTTCTAAGACATATGCTTCCATCATTGATCAGACCTTTGATAGATTGATTCAGCTTGACTAGCCCTTATGGTCTATTGTTCTAGACCCGGCTATTTCACCAGTTCTTATGAATTGGTTATGACCTCCGATGTTCCGCCATATTGACTTACTGGTAGCTAGCCCAGTATGTGGCTGATCCCCACGATTTAAGCGTGAGTGTGGCTTGAACATCATCCGATCTTATGATACTATATCTCAATCATGAGGGCTGTAGCGGCAGCCAAGACATATCACGCTAAGACTAATGACTCCGCTTGACACGCATGTTGATATTGAAAATCTATAAACTCACTAAGCGTTGCTTACAGATGTTGCATTAATATTTTACAGGAAAAGCCAAAGGAAAATCACCTGCAGGACCTAGTACTTAGGTCATTCAAGATCCAAGTTTTGAAGATTTTCTAGACCACTACTCAACAAATCTTTCTGGTACTGATTGGAAGACAACAATTGTGGTGGTTCTGGGTAGATTTGATGTAATGTATGATATTATGATTAGATTAGATGTTACCCTTTTATAACTTTATTTTGAAATATGTAAACTTAATCCTAATCTTGTATGTACATGTAATTTTATTATTCCGCAATTTAATTACCCTATCTTAGTATGATTGATATCGTGTTGCATGAATTGGGACCTAGACTTTGAGGACTGCCCCGTAAGGGAAGGTCTTCACAAATCAGGGTCTATAATTAGGGATAGACTCGAGTCATTAGCAGACTTTTAGCAGAATTCGTGAGGAATTAAGCTTAAGGCGATCTCGAGTTTATCAGCTAGGTGAGTGTCGTTTCGGAGAGAATTAGTTCGTAGGATCGTTCGTGTGTCGTTCGTTCAGCGTCTAATAGTCTCCGTGTTTCGTGGTTGAGAGTTGTCCGTCTAACCGTCAACGAGGATTCCGCACTCGTTCACGGATCCGCGTCTAGATAGATCTTGCAGTGGTAGACCTTACACCACCTGTTCTAGAATTGAAGGAGTTGCCAGCTCATTTAAAGTATGCTTTTCTAGGTCAGAATGACACTTTACCTGTCATAATTTCATCAAAGTTGACCGAAGAACAAGAAAATCTTTACTGCAAGTGTTAGTCCAATATAAAGAAGCACACGGATGGACTACAGCTGATTTAAAAGGAATCAGTCCTACTTTGTGTATGCACCGAATCATTACTGATCCAGAAGCTAAACCGGCACGGGACGCACAAAGGAGACTGGATCCTAATTTAAGGGAAGTAGTTAAAAAAGAAGTGTTAAAATGGTTGGACGCTGGGATCATATATCCCATATCTGATAGAAAATGGTGAGTCCAACCCAAACTGTACCCAAGAAGTCTTATATTACAGTGATTGACACTGAAGATGGAGGAAAAATAACTCCTCGCCCTGTAACTAGTTGGAGAGTATGCATTGTCTATAGAAAACTCAACTCTGCTAATTCTAAGGATCATTTTCCATTATAATTTATAGATCAGATAGTGAAAAATCTAGCAGGTCAAAAGTTTTACTGTTTCCTTGACGGATATTCTGGTTATAATCAAATTCCGATCCACCTAGAGGATCAAGAGAAAACCACATTTACTTGTCCATATGGCACCTTTGCCTACCGAAGGATGCCATTCGGTCTATGTAATGCACCCGCCACATTTCAACATTGTATGATGGCTATCTTTTCAGATATGGTGGGTGGTTCTCTAAAGATTTTTATGGATGATTTTTCCATATTTGATAAGACATTCGAAGATTGTCTAGGACTCTTAGAGAAGGTTCTTAAGAGATGCACTGAAACCAATTTATTATTGAGTTGGGAGAAAAACAACTTCATGGTAAAAGAAGGGGTAGTCTTAGGTCACATTGTGTTCGATAAAGGCATGGAAGTAGATAAAGCGATGGTTCAGTTAATTTCTTCACTTCCACCTCCCACCAATGTGAAGGGAATAAGATCATTTTTAGGCCATGCTGGTTTTTATCGGCGTTTTATTAAAAAATTCCAGTGAAATCTCAAGGATTCCAGTGAATTCTCCAGGCCATTGTGCAATCTTCTATCTAAAGATGTTGAATTTAATTTTGATGAAGCTTGTATGAAAGCATTTGAAAAGCTTAAATCAAAATTAACTGAAGCGTCAATTCTGCAATCTCCAGACCGGTCTCAACCTTTTTAGATCATGTGTGATGCGGGTGACTATGCAGTGGGTGCTGTATTAGGTCAAAGGTTAGAGAAAAAGCCAGTGGTTATTTACTACGCAAGTAAAACTTTTAACGAAGCACAAATAAATTACACAACTACGGAAAAAGAATTATTAGCCGTAGTGTTTTCCTTAGATAAATTCAGATCCTATATTTGGGTGGCAAAGGTAATTGTGTATTCGCACCATAGTGCTTTAAGCCATTTGTTGGCGAAGAAGAATGCCAAGCCTCGATTGATTCGGTGGATCCTTCTGTTACAAGAGTTTAATTTAGCAATTAAGGATAAGAAAGGCACAGAAAATGTAGTTGCCGATCACTTATCAAGGCTCCAATTAATCCCAACGAACTCAGCTGATCAAATCAGGGACTCCTTCCCTGACGAACAATTGTTATCAGTATCCAAGATTCCCTGGTTTGCAAATTTAGTCAATTATTTCGTAATAGGAAGATTATCGGAGCATTGGAACTCACAACATAGAAAATATTTTTATGCCCAAGCAAGACAATATATATGGGATGAGCCCGACTTATTTAAAATAGGAGCAGTCAAATCATGCGACGATGTGTCCCTGATTCTGAGCATGAAGATATTCTTAAACACTGCCATGCATATGCATGTGGTGGCCATTTCAGTGCGAAGAACACTGGCCACCATATATTGCAGTGTGGGTTTTTCTGGACCATAATCCTCAAGGATTCTTATGAATTTGTTAAAGGATGTTTAAGATGTCAGCAATCAGTAGGCTTGCAAAAAGGGATGAAATGCCCATGACCCCAATATTAATTGTCGAAATATTCGATGTATGGGGGTATTGATTTTATGGGACCCTTCCCTAAATCATTTGGATACGAATACATCTTGGTTGCAGTAGATTATGTTTCCAAATGGGTGGAAGCAGAAGCTACACGAACTAATGATGACCGGGTCGTTTGCAAATTTGTTATAAGAAATATTTTTTGCGCGCCACGGTATCCCGAGGGCTATCATCAGTTACGGAGGGTCACATTTTAAAAATCAACATTTTGCTAAACCCCTTAAGCAATATGGAGTTAATCGTAGAATAGCAACGTCGTATCATCCGCAGACTAGCGGACAAGTCGAGATTTCTAATAGAGAAATCAAGAGAATCCTCGAGAAAATAGTACGACCTGATCGTAAGGATTGGTCGCAAAAACTACATGATGCTTTGTGGGCATATAGGACCGCATTTAAAACACCAATCGGTATGTCCCTATATAGGCTTGTGTACGGTAAGCTTTGTCATCTTCCTATAGAATTGGAACACCGAGCTCTATGGGCAATTAAAAATACTAATTTTAATTTGCACGATGCCTGTGTTGATAGGAAATTTCAATTAAATGAATTGGAAGAAATTCATAGAGAAGCCTACGGGAGCGCAAAAAATTTATAAAGAGAAAACAAAATTTTTCCATGATAGACTTCTTAAAAATAAAACATTTACCAAAGGAAACAAAGTCTGGGTGTTTAACGCAAGACTTAAACTATTTTCCGTCAAATTAAAAAGTAAATGGACAGGTCCATTTATAGTAACCGAAGTCTACCCGCATGGTGCGGTAGAAATTCAAGATCCGAAAGGTGGTGAATCATTTAAAGTCAATGGACACAAACTTAAATTTTATGTCCAATGGGCCACCAATAACATGCTAGTCTCTGAACTCGTCAGACTAGAAAATCCAAAAGTTAATTAATTTAGTTAGGAGCAGTATGTTTGACTGAAGACGTAAAACTTAGCGCTTTCTGGGAGGCAACTCAGAGAACTTTGATTATTTGATCTTATTTGTTTTAAGTGTGTTTATTTGCTTATGTGTTAATTGTGTGTACCCAACTAAGTTGGGGAGGATTCCTCCTCCCAAACTCAGTTGTTTTAGGTTTAAATTAAATTTTAGGTTTTAAAATTAAGTATTAGGATCCCCACCACAGAATTTAGAATTTTAAGCACGCAAATCGAATTATTTTAGCCCGATTTAATAAGCGGAAGTTGGGGAGAGTACCCGAAAAAATATTAAAAATTGAAGAAATGGGTTTACAGACATGCACACGCCCCAGATCAAAAATCCAGAAAGCACGGGTGCAGGGCTACGCCTGGCCTACGCCCCAACGCGCTGAAAAGTTTATAAAAATAGTGCCATACGCCCTAAATGTCATAAACCTTAAAAAATTAATTCCAGAGTGGCGGTTGTCGATTTTATAAGCCTAAAACTTCACAAAAAAAACGTCCGTTCTACGTCAAATCTTCAATCTAACGCTACTATTTTGCAAGAATTCCAAAGGTAAAATCTTTCGAAAGCCCTATTTTAAGTTTTCGCAAGTTTATATGGATTTAATTCACGTATGGGTTGAAAACGTTTTTGGGGGTGCTTTATTTTCATTGAAATAGGGTTAAAAATAATTTTTTATATTCATTTAATTAATAATTAATATTTATTGAAAACGTTTACTAAAACTTCTAGTTTTTCAAATAACGTTTGATTTTAATTTTAAAAGTATGGTCTACGGGTTATTAATTATTTATCAAGTCATGCATTTATAGGATTAGATTTGGCTCACAATTGGCGGTGAGAATTAGGTTAGTTCATTAAAGCAAAAACGGGTTTTTATTTATTCATGCATAATTATTTATAAAACCCAATTTTTAATATCTTAATTTTCCGCGTAAATTGTAGATGTCAAGCCAATATCATGCTAATGGTAACCGTCCCGTAAACAACCGTTTCACCCAGACCCCTAGGATGAGAACTATTGACCGTAGGAAGGTGCACTTTCAAAAACCCCTCATCGCGGAATTCCCCGTGGTCCCTCCAAACACAAACAATGGTAAACCCCCTAGGTTTCACATTGAGAGGACTTTAAAAGAACCTGACCTTGAAGGGTTTGAAATATTAGAGTGTTTTGAGAGGTAAGGATGGGCTAGAGCTATAAAATGGGAACTCCCATATATTCACATTAGTAGTGGTTCGCCACTGTTCGGAAAACAGACGGATACGAGGACCATAACTTTGAGCTCACGTGAGTAGTAGGAAACAAGAGGGTAACCGTCTCTAGGAAGATACCTTGTGATGAATTTAGTATAGATGGAGATATTCCAAGACCTAGGGAATCCTGGTCATCTTTGGACCTTCAGGGGGTATAGCGAGAAAGATTAGTGGTTGGGCTAAGAAATGGGACGGGATGATAGCCACAGTATTTGGGATGTCAATGGAGGAAGCGAGAGAGTATGTCCACTTTAATAGGGGGGATTTATGTCCATTATCTAAGGTGCTCTTAAAGTTTGTCATTTTTAACTTACTACCCAGACACCAAGATACTACTGTTGTTAGACCCCAGGAGGTACTGTTAGTGCATGCTTTAGTGACTGGATACCCGACCATATCTCTAGGATTCATAATAATGGAAAGTTTGTGGGAGTGTAGTGTCATGGGTCAAGGGATGAATTATCCACACTGCCGTATGCTGACCGAGTTATTTATTATTGAGAAAGCAGTGTCGGAACAAGTGCCGATTAAGTACCTTAACCCCAATGAGATTTGGTTCACCAGACTTACTATGGTAGGGTTAGTATTTGAGAGAACCCATTTAGGTTTCCAAATCCGTTGCCCTAAAACCTCGAGAGTAACCATGATCCCATTCATTGTCCCCGACTACCCAAAAGAAAGAGAAAATAACAAAGACTCTAATAAGGTATTAGTTAAGAAGAGGGTTAGGAGGGAAGACTCTAAGGATTATGGGATTCCATACCTCTTTGACTTTTTGGGATGGGAGAGTGTGTTCGATTTGGGTGGCCCATTGATCCATCAGGCGGATGTAGTGGAATGGATGTCTACCCTATGGAGGGAGACGGGGAGTTCAAATAATGATTTGAGACTTATATGCACTGTCCACGGTAGGGACGTGGCAATGCATGCACGAATCCTTTGCCAAATGTTTAATGTAGATAAAGGGGTAGGCAACGAAGGGTCTACCCAACGTGGGTACGAGTACAGATTCGAGGCCCAGTTGGCCTTTACCGACATGACTTGCTCGGGAGATTGGATGGAGCATGTGAGTAAAGTTTTTATCCCATCCTTCCTGGAAGCAGAGTCTTCCACTTCTTATAGCCGAAGGGCATTGACCCCGAGGTGCAAGGTGCTTCAAAAAATTATTGTGAATAACATCTTGCCACGTGATAGTGACCTGTCTAAGGTCAGGCATAGGGATATCACGATTCTGTACGCCCTTCTGAAGGCGAAGCCCTTCGCATGGACAGTCATGAATGATATATGCGCAATGTACGACACCCGAGAGAGGACGATCATACCCCACGGATGGTTGATCTATAAATTCCTCGAGTGGATGGTTGCACTTTCACCCGAGTCCTTTACATCTGCAGTTTTAGCGACGTACATTACGGCCGCCATGTTCCCTACCTTGATTTTTAGGGAAGTTGATGAGGGTTTTGAGATATACGACAAAGAGACAAATCAGTCGTATATTGAGAGCTACACAGAGGACGAGAGAGAGAGCAGAAGGCCACTAATGAAGCGGAGGTTCGGCTCGAGAGGGGCGTCTACCTCGCAAAGTCGAGGTAACGATGATGCTGATTTTGGCCGCGTTATGAGGCAGTTAGATGACTTAGTGGTGGGTCAAGGTGAGTTCCGAGAGGACGTGACCCAGAGGCTAGATGACATGAATGGGAGGATGACCCATAATTACGATAGGGTCGATTATTTACACGAGTGGGTAGAAAGGATCCAGAATGGACAGAGGGCGCTTACATATCAAAATGCCTACTACTAGCACCAGAATTGGGCATACTGGAAAGGAGTCTGACATCAAAAGGATTCCATAGCCGGTATGCCATATCAGTCATATTCTGATTATACCATGCCCAACTACCAGTCCTATGACCCTGCCGTAGATACTTATCAGCACTATCTGGTGCATGGCAGGCAGGATTTTCCAGACCAGATCCCTATCCACCTATTCGCACCTCCACCACAAGATCCTACAGATCACGGTCCTTATGGAGACTTCTTGAGCAACGTCTTCGACCCTCCTCCTCCTCAATTCTGATTATCGGGTACCATCCATCCTTGTTCTTTGTTTTATTTTATGCACTTTTATTTAGTTATTTTAATTTTGTAGTGTATTTAATTTATTTATCGTTAGTTTTTTTATTTTTAGTGTTAGTCGAGTCCTTATTTAGTTTGTGATGTTTATATAGTCTGTCTTATCTTCTCCAGTTTGAGTCTTGTTTGCCGATCAGGCTGTGAAATATGATGATAAATAGAAAATACATGTACAAGGGAATTGGCTAGTGTTGATAGGATATTCTATAATTAAGAAAAGAGTCGTAATAATAGTTAACATTTTTCTTATCTAAAGCAAAGTTAAGTAGGTTAAATTATGTGAGGACATAAATATAAGTAATGCGTCAAAAGATTTTGGAAAACTCATGCAATAAGGAGGAGAGCTTAATCACGACTTTTAGCCTCAAAAGCGGCTCAATTATAGTTTAGATGGTTCGGGAAATTAAGTCCTTGGGGTATCACACATGCCTAATCCCCTAAAATCATCTGGTTTGGGAGTGATTGACCTAAATCTCGCTACATGGACCAGCTATATGATTTGAGTTAGAAAATTATGGATTTAAGCATGGTATTTAAAAAGAACATTTTGTTGAAAACATGCATAGGGGGAAAAATGGTCAAAAGACCCACGTGTTTTAAGTTTCGTAACCTTGAGCTAAAAGGGTAATTTCCAAGAGTGAGATGCATTATATAAATTCTAAGGAAAATATATTTTAACTGAAAATGTCTTTGGTTTACATAATAAACGTTTTAATGCGTTATTGCGAATGCTAGCTTAACTTAGAAATTCTAGACACATCGCTAATATATTCCCGGTACATAGATAGAGTTGATTCCAAAGGCTTGTTCGGGGACGACCAAGAGTTAAGTTCGGAAGGTTTGAGAAGACTATTATTTTATGTGTTTTATATCATTTTTGGATCGTTTTAAGCGCCGATACTCCGTAACGTTGTTATTATTACTCCAAAATTATGTTTCAGGGTCAAGAAGTCAATTGGAAGCAACTCGAGAAAATTCAACGCGAATCGAGCCGGAGGGGGCGCAGACCTGCACCGCCCTACGCTGCAAAACAGATAATTTCAAAGTTAGAGACACCTTCCAGCGCAGCCCAGTGCGTACCCCAGGCTGTACGTACCCCAGGCGCCGGGGGGGGGGGGGGGGGGGCGCAGGCCTACGCCCAGGCCTGCGCTGCTGCGGCGCAAAATGAATCCAGACGCAATTCTGACACAAGAAACCCTAATTTCACCTCCTCTATAAATAGAGGTCGAGGGAATGTTTTGGGAGGTCCCGAAGTTGTCAAAAGAAGTGGCGAATCACGACTCAAGTACGAAGATGGTGTTTGAAGCTTATGACGATGTGTGTGATCATTCTCGACGACGAGCACACAATGAGCGGCTAAACTCCATAGCCGTTTGCCGAGGATCGACGGCTAAGTTTTACTTTATCAAATTTCTAATTATGTTTTGATGTATCTTGGATTGCTAGAATATTTTATGTGTATTCAAATGATAAGCATTCGGTTATGATTAAGATTATAGGTTTTGATTGGTAAAAGCAAGATAATTCATCGTAGTGTTATTATTTGTGCCGAGTCCATTAGCGTAGGGATTTAGACAAGTAATAAACGTTGCATGCGCTATGCCGAAAGTTATTGATTAAAACAATTACGATTAATTTAACCACGCAATTAATTATGTCTATGTGATTGTTGCATGAAATTCGAGTGGGTAATAACTTATGCCGTAGTGATTCCGTGAATGATTATTTTTACTTGATTTGTTAATTGATCCGTTAGTCGTTCGCTATTATTTTAGTTATAATTAAACGTAATTTATTATTCTAAACAATTCAATCATTTTACAATTTAAGCGCTTTTAATAAACTAAAGAAACTAGCTAATTAACCCTAATTACATATGCAGTACATGCGGATTCGGCCCTTACTTCTCTGAGCTAAATAGTTAGATTTAAGTTTATTTCTATGGGCCACAACGATGGCTTATCACCCAACAACTGTCAGGGTTTGCTGAAACTTGCTCTACCTCACTACCCTTCACACTGGCCTCTCTAAAGACCTTAGTGGTATCTCTATCAAATTCTATGGCAGCAGGATTTGATGATATGCATGAGTCCCTTGAACTAACTCTTGCACAGCTTCAAAGTCTGATGTTCACAGAAACTGCTGCTATTTCCCAGCTCTCGTCCTTTGCCACTTCCCATTCATCCTCTCTTCAAACCTGTGTTACCCAGCTAGCAGAGGTTAAGGATAACTTGGCTTTCTTAATGCATAGTGATGCAGCGTAGCAAATGAAAATATAGACTAATCTGTTGATTCAAAAGAATACCAGAATAATCTCTACCAAAAGTTTGTTGATTCCGTAGAATGCCAAACAATTAGGCTTCAAACAACCGATTTTGAATTAAGAAATTTGGAAAATGCGAAAATTTTCTTAATTAATAATATGATTTCATACAATACTTCAAAACAACTTAAATAGAAACGGAAAACTAAAAACGGGTAAAAACCCAACGGGTCGACCCAGGGAACCAAAAGAAAAAACCCAAAAACTCATAAAATTCATAAAACAACCCATAACTCTCATTCTGGGTCGAATTTAGGCCAAATGGTTGGGCAAACCGCCTTCGGCTGTTTGTCACTGCGTGGAGCTCGAGCCAACGGTCGTCTGGACACCTGATTCGCCCCAAACGGAGACCCGAATCAAAAGTTAGGACCGTTTCCGTTTAGCCCATTTTATTACGGACCCTATCTTGGGCCTCCAGAAACATGATGGCCCGATCATCGACCCTTGGGCCTGCATCACATAGTCTGGTTGGTTCAAAACATGTGACCAAACTTGATGCACACAGGATGTTAGATTTGTTCCTTCAAAGGGGGAGAAGTCTAAATCTGCCTCGAAAACAAAGTCTAACAAGGAGAAATTTTCGTCTCCCTCTAAGGAAACTAAGGGGGACAAAGTCTAAGTTTATATATTATCATTAGAAGTTATAATTAATTGAAATGTATTAACACTAAAATATATTTAAATCAAAACGAATAAAATGTCAAGTCGACATTGTTTTATTAAAAATTATAACTAAATCAAAATGTATTAATACAACAAAATAATTAAAATAGAACAAACAAAATACTAAGTTTAATTGAAACGGATTAATGTAGCAAAATATGTAAATTAAAACGAAAAAAGACTAAATTTAAATCGAAATGTATTAACGTAACAATATATTTTAATCAAAACAAATAAAACCCTAGATTTATATATATTTTTTTGTAAACTTATAATCAAATCAAAATATGTTAACATAATGAAATAGCTAGTTGGTAACATATAAAAACGTATAAATATTTTAACAAAAGAAATGTAAATAAATAAATTGAATATATAAAATAGAATCAAAATAAATAAATTAAATAAAATAATTAAATAACATTATATTAAATAAGGATTTAAAATTCAAAAACAAAAACAAAAAATTATAAAAATGACAAACCAAAAATAATTGGATACTATAGGGACCAAAATTGACTTTGAGAATAAGGGCAAAATCGTCATTTAGAAAAAGTCAAGAGATTAAAAGAACATTTTTTCAAGTAAATAGTGTTTTGAATGATCATTTATATAATTTTTAAAGACTAGTGTTCATTTCCTTTAATTACACACTTTCTGTTATAAATTCAATATGCAAGAATACTGTAATGACAAATTTTAATAAAAAGTAATTAAATATCTCATTAAAAGTGCATTTTGCCATTATCCTGACTGTGGAAACCGAAAATGTAATTAAATAATCAAATATGTGTGTGCATACAAGTACGTAACTTAAAGAAAGTAAAGTTAATAAAACGCATATATAACTTTCATCTCAGTTTTCTTTTTATATCTCAATTTGTCATTACACACTAGCATTCATTGCAACCATCTGTAACAAAATTATACAAAAAACATTATCACTTTTTTAATTAAATAGATTATTATAAATTAATAGACAAATTTTTTTAAAGACAACTTACACTATCGTGTATGTTTTCATTAAGGTTGCATTTGGTACGAAGAAATGAAGTATGAAATTGTCTATGTTTTTTTAAGCTTTGTTGACAGTCTATAACACATCAATTAAGATTTGACACATATAATGAAAAAAAAACTAAATATATCTTAAGAAGGGTAAGAAATACATTCATTTTTTTACATATTGATTGACCCGACCATTTTTTGAATATATAAATAATGAATCATAAATTCCGGATTAACTAAATCAACAATTCATTACTTTTTTTCATTGATTCATTAATTTTTAAATTTATAAATAATTAAACACAAATTCAAAAATAAGTGAATAAACGTACAAAATTAGTGAATCAATATACAAAGTTAGTGAATCATAGTTGTTCTTACATCTCTCAATATATATTTAGCTTCTTACGATAACCTAACCATATATATACATACACACTTGATTTTACCAATTAAAATTAATAAAAAAGTACCTTATTTAATATTCATTAATGGACAAACCAACTTTTTTTGTCTATAAATAATAGGATTACTTTGATACATATCTATAGACTAATCTACTAATTCAACGCTGTGACGCATCAATGAAGAGCTTATTTTTCTTCTTGTTTGCCCTTCTTACCACAACAAATGCATCTCCTGTTATATCCCCAACCGCCCCTCCGAGTATATCTCCAATTGCATCTCCTGCACCATCTCCAGAATCGTCCCTATCAGGTTGTCTTACGGATCATTGGGATATGTATATATATGATGGAACTAATGATCCTATTACCATTCATATAGAATCATTCGATGATGATCTTGGGAACCGCACGATTCCAGTTAATGGTTATACACATTGGGGATTTTGTTCAAACTTATTTCATACAACTCGGTTTTATGCCCATTTCTACCATAATTCAAGGACTGCATTTTTTGATGTTTTTAAATATCCTGAAACCAAAGATTATTGCCAAAAAGGTCCTTCACGCAAATTTTATCATTGTTTTTGGTTAGTTAGAGATGATGGGTTTTATATTTCGAGGAACAATAATCCATTTCCCCAAGAATGGACCAAACTACATGATTGGTCATAATGTATTTTATGGTTAATGGATAATCATTATTTGTGGTATATGTGTTTCGTTTGAAGAACTGTGTCTTTTTTGCACATTGGTTCTGATTTATAATTATGATTTTCGCATACACAACTTTTGTAATTGTGAATCAATAATCTGTCTTGTGAGTTGTGATATGTTTATCTCATGATATTTGTAAGTTTTTGTATGGCCCATTTTAACAAACATACATACACACACACACACACACACACATATATATATATATATATATATATATATATATATATATATATATATGTGTGTGTGTGTGTGTGTGTGTGTGTGTATAATCAAATGAGAAGCTAAATACATTTTGAGAAGTGTGAGAAACACTACGATTTATTTTTTCTACATATCGATTCACCATATTTTGAATATGTAAACAGTGAATCATAAATTTCGGATTAAATAAATCAACAATGCATTACTTTTTTTACATTGATTCATTAGTTTTTGAATTTATAAATAATGAATCACAAAATCAAAAATAAATTAATCAATGCACAAAATTAGTGAATTAATATACAAAATTACTGAGTCAGCATACAAATTAATGAATCATAGTTTTTCTCACACTTCTCATATGTGATAAAATAATAAAAAATATTCATCAAATAACTTTAATATAGTATGTCAATTACGGTAGTTATTCTAAATTAATTGAACACGAAGAGCATAGAATGACATTGCACATGTTCATTATAACCACAAATATGCACATGTCTAGTATAATGTGAAAAATTAGTTACATGAATGCAATTGCACATATCTTACTTAATGTATAATGAATACGCACATGTAAAATAAAATTTTAATTTTAGATCTTCTATAACTGTCGTAATTGTATGCTTGTTTGATTAACAAAGATAATGAACATGTGCAATGTATAACAAATACACACTTGTATAATATAATATTAAATTTACATCATCTACAATTGTCGTAATTGTATGAACATGTGTGATTAACATGTGCAATTGTCGTTGATTGTGCCTGTGCAATTGTCGTTTATTATGCATGTCGTAACGGTATACATGTGTGAGTAACAAAGATAATGAACATGTTAATTTTTGTTGATTATGTGCAACTGAATACGAACATGCGCAATTAAAACATAACATCGTACTGCACATATAACATGTTACATGGTTCAACACAATTAATTAATAAACACCCATAATGACCATGTGCAACAGACTAAGTGGCGAATGCACAAAAATCTGTCATTGGGGGCATAATTTATTGATATGTTTATGGATTAGGTTGGGTTTTATATGCTTCATTTAAAGTTGGTCGGTCGTCAATTTAATAGTTTCTTCAATTGAAAATAGAATTTGAATTTTGATTTGTTGTAAATATAGATTAAAGTATAATAATGGAACGAATTGCCCTTTTAAATTGTGATCAATTGATGTATAGTTTTTTAATAGATAAATGTATTTGAATTGATTTTGAAATACTTATATTGTTTGAAAGACTTTTTATATTTTGAGATTATTTTTATCATTACTGAAAGAAAATCAATAATGATAAAAATAATTATTAGTCAAAAATAGTAAGAAGATAACCTTTTACTAGTATGAGAATGATAAGCTCTAATATAAAACTTTTATGATAACTAAAACAACTACGCAAACTATTGGTTAATCACCAAAATGGAAAACAACGACTACACACACCATAAATCCCGATTGAACATGTTCAATACTATGAATCTTGGTTTATCACCAAAATGGTTAACAACGAATCTGCGATTATACACACCATACATCCTGATTGAACATGTTCAATACCGTGTAAACGAATGAACCTTCACGAACGGATTGATGAAAATAAGAAATATCATTATTGGACACCTCTGGTTGAACGTGTTCACAAAAACTCATTGTCGAATCCACTTGAGCATTGTATATCACCTCTCCATCCAACAAATCCATTTAATTTCGATTTAATCAGAAAAACAGAGGAATCGATCAAGTAATAAAGGAATATTTGTTGCAGATATTGAGCAGGGAATGTACGATGTTCAGATAAAAGGAGTTGATCACAGCCTGCCCAAGGGAGTTGAACCCGAATAGGGTAAGTTTATTGAATAGCTTGAACTAGGGGTATTCTTTGTGGATCCATTATCAAAGAAAATGTGTTTCCAGAGGGCATCAGATCTGCATAAGGCTGGTCTTAAGCAAGTCATTGCTTTCAGACTTTCAAATGCCTTTGAACAGCACACAAAATGGAGGGCCATCATCTGGGAACAACTTAAGGCTTTCTATGAAAGAGGTGAGCTCAACAGTCCAGACTTCATGTTCCTAAGAAATGAGATAGAAGAAATTGATGAAACTATGGAACATTATCTTCAGAAGTCTGAATAACAACAACAACAACAACAACAACAACAACAACAACAACAGCTTCAAGGTCCATCTACTGCTGAGTAGATGAAGAATGGAAGCTGTCCATTAGTTGGACATACTTACCATTACTTGCTCCCAACTTCAACAGTCCAAATATGTTGAAATTTCTCTTTGTACATTAGTTGTACTTATTTACATTTGTTGTAATCCTTTTTCTGTATCAGTTGTACTTATGTAAAAACATATGTTGTTCGAATCAATATCAGTATATATGAACTGATCTTTTACTTTACTTCAATGTTGTACTTTCATTTCAGCAAATGTAATGTAAAAATATATAGTATTCTTTGATAGAATCAGCTTAGGCTGATTATTGCAAATAGGGGAAGATTGTTAGGCACAAAAAGGCCTCAATCAAACCTGCTCTATATCATAGGGGGAGATTTTTAATCAAACCTGTCTGATACACATAACGGTATAATTTAAGGCCTGTTAAATGCCTTATTGAAACCCGATTAGCGATTTGCAATATAAGCCAAAGTGCTCACCCTATTACGTTAGTTGTCACTTAGGCAGATTGCCCAAGCTGTCCTAAGATGTTGGACAGGTTTGTCATAAACTGTCTATGTTGATTATGCCTGTTGAGCAGCTTGGACCAAATCTAAGTGTTCTTTTCTTTGTGAATAGAACCTGTTCTTTGTGAACAGGATATACACTTTATGGAATATGTTTCCATGTCATCATGTAATGTCTTGGACGTGAAGATCAGTTTACAAGTTGAAGACAAAGTGGAAAATCAGAAGCTGCTTACACTGCACAAGTTATTCTGATACATGAAGACAAAAGGGTATTTGAAATGGGTGACAGACCATTTCTTACATCAAAATGGCTATACATGAAGAGGAAAGGATTAAAGTTGACATTCCTCTTTAAGTTAAAGCAACTAGCAACAAAGACAAATTGAAAAAGACAAAGATAAATCGCTACCTAGGGACAAATTCTGTTTTGCCTGAATGTACAGAAAAGGTATCTTGTCTTTTTGCAAAGGCACTCCACTATCTCTGCATCCAATGAGGAAGTTTCACCAGTATTCCCAGAGAGAGTATAAAAGGAAGCTTCTAAGGAATGTGAGATAACCAAGTGATAGATATCCAGAACGTGCAAAAGAATTGTGTTTTCATGCGTGCAAAGTATGCTTAGAAAAGAATAGTTGAGTGTGTCCAAGCTGTTCTTGTTTAAGCTGTCTGTATGTCTTTTAAAAACAGTGAGTGCATCTCAGTGAGTGAATTCATTGTAACTAGTTGAATGTGTTTTAGATTAGTTGTCTATCTGTTGTTTCTGTCATCTCAGGTTGAACTACTCCGCAGTTCAAACTTGTTTGTAATTAACACTTGTTGATATATACATACAAACATTGAGAAAAGTGTGTTGAAGTTTTAAATAGCTATATTCACCCCCATCCTCTACAGCTTACAACAACATACTTGGGAAACCTTTTGGGACCTACAACTAGTATCAGAGCGGTTTAGAATGTGTGTTAACCACTAGATCTCTTACATCTCCCTATTTCCCATCATGGACAACAGCTCTTCCAACTCCTCCTCTTACTATGACAATGGGTCAATGGCAAAACCCCCTAAGTTCAATCATTAGCACTTCTCTGGATGGAAGTGTTGAATGATATTCTATTTAGAGAATCTGGATGTACAACTACCAGAGATAGTGATGGAAGGTCCCTATGTGCCAACCTCTATTACTACCATAACTCCTGCTGAAGGATCTGTTCCTGAAGTCAAGACTATTGAGAAGGCAAAAGCTTAATGGTCTGATGAAGTCAAACGTCTGGTTGCCCTTAATGCAAAAGCTAGGTACAACCTTGTAATCTCTCTACCTGATGATGTGTTAAAAGTGGTTGAGAAGATGAAGACTGCAAAAGAAATGTGGGATACATTGTGTACCGTCTATGATGGCCCAACAATCACAATGGATAACAGGATCAATAATCTTGTTAGACAATATGAACTGTTCTTTGCAAAGCCAAAGGAAACTCTCACTGAAACCTACACAAGGTTCACCGCCATAATAAATGATCTCAAAGTTGTTGGGATCACTAAAGACAGTTTAACTCTGGTGAACAAATTTTTAGACATACTGCCTGAGGAATGGAATTACTTCTCTACTATCCTTAGAAACTCGAGTACCATCAAGGGCATGGATCTTGTACATCTTTATGGATCTTTGCTAAATGATGAACAATCAAGGCAACAGAAGAGAAATGCCTTGGAAATGTCCAAAAGAGGTGCAGCCTTAGTGGTCAGCGTGAGACAACCTGTTAATCAGGTGTGTGATGTGTTCACACAAGCTGATCAACAGGCTAATGATGAAATGGAAGTAATGTCTGAAGAAGAAGAGGACTGTGAAGACCTTACTGAGTTTGATGATGAGCAAATGATTCTTATGCTTGTCAGAAAATTCAATAAGAAAAGGTTTGGAGGTAAGATGCTACAAAAGAAATCAAGTGTCATAAAAAGAAGGCATTTGACAAAACCAAGGCTGAGTGCTTAAATGTGGCAAAACAGACCATGTAGCTGCTAACTGTGTGTCTAAAGCTAATGGCTCTTCCTCCAAACCATACAAGACAAACAAAGATGATGGCTACAGTGTTATGTACCTAATGGCCATTGCAAAACTGAAAAAAGTTAGAACACTCTGTGGCTTCTAACAAGCAGATTGGACTCATGGCTGAAACCTGTGACTGGGAGGAGTCTGACTCATCATCAGATGAAAAAGACAACAACTGTCTGATGGCCAATACTAATTCCCCCTCAACAAGTAACTTCAAACAAGATCTGGCTGAAGCTGAAGCTCTCAGCACTTTAGAGAACTGGAATCCCACCATGATGTATAAGGTACAAAACTTTAAGGATTACAGCTCTGAAGAAAAAGTTAAAATGTTTGATTATTTACTTGTTGATTTAGAAGCTGATGTTGAGAAGCATAATGCTTTGAAGTCTGAAATCTTTAAGCTAAAATTTGATCTTGAAATAAAAACTAATGAACTAAACAGTTTTCATGAGTTGAAAACTGTACTTGATGAAGCAAAACACATCAACATCGTTTTATTAGAACAAAAGAGAGAAACAAACTCAAAGCATGCTAAGCTTCAAACAAATTGTTTACTCTTGGTGCCATTCAGCTAATAGAGTTAGTCAATGTATCAATCAGCAGTTTCCTACTCAAATCCAAGCCTATCTTGGAGGAGATCTTGATACAACAGCTTCTATTGTTGAATCCAAAATCTGGAAAAAGACTTACCCACTCTTGGTGAGCTTCCAAATACTTTCATCCAAAAAGTAAATGGAAAGTTGGTTTCAACAAACAGGTTTGTCAGGCCTCAACACACTGACAGTTTATGTGAAAAGGCTACAAAAACTGATGATGAAATGTGTTCTCCATCAAATCAGCCTGCTAAGTGCCTAGTCAGTTCACACAAATAAAAGAATGGAAAACAAGTAAAACTGCAGCTTTGGTCACTAAACCTGTTAACCAGATAGGCTCTGGAACTAAAGCTGATGGAAAGAAACGTGTTAATCCATTAAATGCTGAACATTTTGAGAAAGTTTTCAAAAGGAAAGCAGCCTACATCCAACAAGGGTAAATCTCATGTTAAAAATAAAACTGCTGTGATTTCAAATAAGTTCTTAAATCATAGTGGAAAGCTGGTTATAAACGAAAGAAAATCTTTTGTTAAAACCAGAAGTGATGATCATAATAATAGGCAACAGTCATCACATATCAACAAAGGCAAAGACAAAGTCATTGCTCACGCTGAGAAAACTGAAAATAAGTTTTTCAAACCTGTGGTAGGACAGGAAAACAGTTAAGCTACCTGTATTTGACATTTGTCCTCCTAAAAATATGAAAGAGGAAACAGACAAAGCTGTAGCTATTGAACCTACCACAAAACCTGTTGACTCCTCTAAATCTAGTGATAAGTATGCTAAACCTGTTGAGAAGTCGAACAAAGATATTTTAGTATGTGTTTCTGGGAGCTCTTCTTTCAAAAATCCAAAAAGAGAAAATGCTACAAATGTGGAAGGAAGACTCATATGGCCAAGGATTGTCCAAAAACTAAGGAGATATGGCCTGCTGACACTGCTAGCTCCAACATTGTAAAAACCAACAGTGTTGGAAGTAACATTGTCATTGAGCATAGTATCTCAACTGATACAATTCAAAATGGAAATATTAGTGTAGATCTCAGTGGTCCATCAACAAATGTTGATGAAGAAGGAGAACTCACCCTTAAGATGAGTTCCCCTAAAAACTAATATTTCCCCATGTCACACTGCAGGTTAAACAACCAAGCCTGGTTTGGTACTTGGACAACGGCTGCTCTAGTCACATGACGGGTTGCAAAGATTTGCTGAGTGATCTCAAGCCTGAAAAAGGCCCAAAGGTCACCTTTGGTGACAATGTTCAGGGATCCACAGAAGGATATGCAATCCTTCAAGCTGGTGCTGCAATTTTCAATAGAGTGGCCTATGTGTCTGGGCTAAAACATAATCTTGTGAGCATTAGTCAACTTTGTGATGCTGGCTACAAGGTTAACTTTGATGAGCACCTGGTTATGGCACAAAAGGCTATCACACCTGAACTGCAAGAATATCAACAAACTCTGTAAGAAAGAGTTAGTAACAGGTTTGCATTCTATAACCTATGTTAAGGATAAACTCTGCACAGCTTATGAGAAGGGTAAGAAAAGAAAAACATCTTTTACATCCAAACATAATTTCTCTATTGATACACCTCTCTTCTTAATCCGTATGGACTTGTTTGGACCTGTCAGTGTCTCAAGTCTAGGAGGTAGAAGATACACTCTAGTAATGGTTGATGAGTTCTCCAGGTTTACATGAGTGATCTTTCTAAAGCCCAAAGAAGAGGCCGTAGAGAGATCATTGGATTTATCAAGAATATGGAAGTTCTGAACTCTGCCCAAGTCAAGCAACCTAGAAGTGATCATGGTATTGAATTCAAAAACAGTACTCTTGAAGTCTTCTGTGAGGAATGAGGGATCTCTCAAAACTTTTCAATTGTAAGAACTCCACGACAAAATGGAGTTGCTGAAAGGAGGAACATAACTCTCATAGAAGCTGCTACAACCATGTTGTGTGCATCGGGTTTGCCTTCATCATTTTGGGCTGAAGCTGTCAATACTGCCTGCTTCAATCAGAACAGATCCTTAGTGGTGAAAAGGTTCAATAAGACTCCATATGAATTACTCAAAGGGAGAAAGCAAAATATAAGCTATTTCCATGTGTTTTGATGTCCTTGTTTCATCTTGAATCAAAGGGACCAGCTGGCCAAATTTGAACCCAAAGCTGATGAAGGTGTGTTTGTTGGATACTCAGCAAATTCTAAAGCCTACAGAGAATACAACCATAAAAGAAAGGTGATAGATGAATCTATCAATGTCACCTTTGAGGAGTCCATAAATCCCTCTACCAAAGCTGTTCCTGAATCAGTTTCAGGAGATTTCAGCTTTGATGATCTTATGCAGTCCAATGCTGAGGAAAAGGACTCAAAAGCTTCCACAGCACTCAGAGTGGAACTTGTTAACCTCAATGGGCATGGCGATGATTATATTGGTACACCATGTGTGAATAAGTGTACTGATATAGTTAATGTACCATGTGCATCAATGCTGATTTCCTTGGATCTTCTGGTGATGTGTTCAACAATAATGATTCATTCTCAATGGGTGAACATGCTCAAGATATCAGCGTGTCTGATAATCTTGAGAGCTGTTCTGCAAGGCCTGGTAAAAATGAAACTGATACAGAGGAATCTTCATTGAAACATGATCCTAAGTGGATCATGTGTCACCCCAATGATCAAATAATTGATGACATCAACAAAGGTGTGCAAACAAGGTGGGACAGTCTAGGAAACTTTTGTATGTTTTCTAGTGTTGTGTCCCTAATAAAGCCATAAACAGTAGATGATGCACTTAAAGATGCCAATTGGATCACTGCCATGCAAGAAGAACTCAATCAGTTTGAGAGAAACAATGTATGGAAGTTGGTCACTATACCTAAAGGTAAAACAATAATTTACACTAAGTGGGTTTTCAGACTTAAAATGGATGAGCAAGGTCATGTCATAAGAGACAAGGCAAGACTAGTTGCTCAAGGGTATAGGGAAGAAGAAGGCATAAATTATGATGAAAAATTTGCTCCTGTGGCCAGGTTAGAAGAAATTCGTTTGATCTTACCTATGCTGCCCACAAGAGCATGAACGTATTTCAAGTGGATGTTAAGAGTGCTTTTTTGAATGGTAAGCTGCAAGAAGAGGTATATGTCAAGCAGCCTCCAGGTTTTGAAAATGAACAACATCCAGGTTTTGTCTATAAGTTGGACAAAGCTCTCTATGGTCTAAAACAAGCTCCTAGAGCCTCGTATGACACTCTTACTGATTTCCTTATGAGCAATGGATATTCCAGAGCTAAAGTGGATACTACACTGTTCATAAAGAAAGTGAAAATTGATATTATGCTTGTTTAAATTTATGTGGATGACATAATTATTGGTTCCACTAATGAATAGTTATGCAAGAATTTTTCACTACTCATGAAATCTAAGTATGAAATGAGTATGTTGGGTGAACTTACTTTCTTTCTAGGGTTACAGGTTAAACGAACCTTAAATGGAATTTTCATAATTCAAAGAAAGTATACATTAGATCTTCTGAAAAACTTTAAATTTGATCAATGTTCTCCCTTCGAAACCTCAATGGCCACCAATGTAAAGTTGGATGCTGATACCTATGGCAAATTTGTTTCAGTAACAGCTTAGAGAGGCATGATTGGGAGCTTGCTATACTTAACTGCTAGTAGACCAGATATTATGTGTGTTACCTGTTTATGTGCTAGGTTTCAAGCTGATCCAAAGGAATCACATCTAGCTGCTGTAAAAAGAATCTTCAGATACCTAAAGGGTACACCAGGCTTGGGTCTTTGGTATCCCAAAGACTCTAGCCTTGAACTAATAGGTTATTCAAATTCTGATTTTGCAGGTTGCAGGCTAGACAGAAAGAGCACAACAGGTGGATGTCAACTCCTTGGTGGAAATTTAATCAGTTAATGCAGATCCTATGGATGCAGCATCAGCTTGAGGATTATGGCCTTGTATATAGGAAAATTCCTATTCTGTGTGACAATACAAGTGTCATAATTATTTCCAACAATCCAGTCTTCCATTCTCGAACAAAGTATATTGAGGTCAGACATCACTTCATAAGGGATCACATCCAAAAAGGTAATGTGGAGGTAACTTTTGTTTCCACAGATGAATAGCTTGCATACATTTTCACCAAACCTCTTGATGAAAATAGGTTTAATTACCTTGTAAACAAGCTGGGTATATTAAATAAAATTGACTAATTGTCATTGATGTTCAAAAGTCACTTGATCAAATCTGCTCACATTCTACAGAACAGCTTGGACAAAACAGGTTTTATCTGCTCTGTACTTAGCCAGTTTCTGAGAATTTGAACAGGTTTGACATATAACAGGTTTAACAAAATAAGTTTTACTCTCAAACTTGCTCTATTTTCCAAACCTACAACCTACTCCCTCTGTTAATATGTCATACAAGAAAATGCCTTGTAACCTGTTCAGTTCTTCAACAGGTTTCACATTGAAACATATTCTCATATAGCTGCACAGGTTTCATGAACAGCTTGAAGAGTGATCTATGTGTGAGAAAACATTTTCATCACAGGTTTGAACAACAGCTTAGAACATCAGTTTTTATTTAACATTACTTCACATTTAAGTTACTTAAATTAAGTATTTATTTTTCTTAATTACCTACGGATAATGTGTGTTACGTGTATTAGTGGTTAAAAAGGTCAAGTTTATCTAACAAACGTGCTGACGTGGCAAACCGTTCCGTTTACCGTTAGTAACATTTCAAATCAACCGCCCAAACCTTTCTCTCTTCTAGTCACTGACATTCAAATCCTATAAATACCCAACTCACTATTTCATCCTCTTCTTCTTCCTTATTGCTTCCATAACCATCTGAAAAACCCTAAAATACTAAGTGTCCAGAAATCGTGCATCACTCCTACTCTCACAAATGGCTTCCCTAAATAACCCCTTTGTCCCTATGTTTCTTGGTGATGATGTCGAGAAGCACCCCTCTGTCAACACCATGCTCACAATCAAACCCACGAACTACATTGCCAACTTAACCATTCCCAAAAACTATGCTAGGAAAGGTTATGAACCTATGGTGGAGTTTCTGCAAGCTCATCCCCTGCACTATGCTATGATTGCCTCTCCTGGTGTCATGTTCTAGGAGATGGTTTATGAATTTTGGTATACTTGTTTTTATGATCCTTCTACCAAGACCATAAGGGGGACGATTCTCAGCGGCACTAAAAATGTTGAGATAACTACTGCTCTCCTTAGGGAAGTTCTCCATCTTCCCATTGCTGAGAAGTATGACAAACCTCAGCCTGAGAACGAGCAAATGGGCAACCTGCTACGATGCTGTGGTGTAGCAGAACCAAAGGTTGGTGCAACTCTGTTTAGGAGGGACCTCTCCCCAACTTACAACTTTCTCTTCGCCTCAGTGGTGATGAGCTTAAGCTGCAAAGTTGGTTCTTTTGACCAACTCAGTAGGGATGAAATTCCTATAGTCCTACAACTTGTGGATGGGACTACTATCAACATGGCAAAATGGATATTCCATAATCTGAGGAAATTGGTGCAAGAAGTACAACGTCCAGCTGTTTTCAGATATCCAAGGTTTTAAGCCTCTTTTTCAAGCATGTTTGTGGTGAGCATCTTTACAACTCCCAACCTCATTTAACTATTTCAGTATTTCCTGTCATAGGAAATAGGGTATTTTACACCGAAGTACTTGATAATGAACCTCCTCTGTCAACTCCAATGAGAAGGTTGCTTGGTTTAGTGGAAAGACCTTCTACTCAGGAGGTGGATCCAATCATTGCTCCCACCGCAACATCCAAATCACGGTCTAGAAAGGAAAAACGTGCCTTGAAGACCAGTGAAGCTGGGCCTATCACCAAGAAGGCCAAAACAGCTAAGTATGCACCCTAGTTCATCCGTTGAACCTGAAGCCTTTGTAGCTGGTGCCTCTGTGGCACCTGAGACTATGGAAAAAGTTCAACCTCCTGTTTCTAGTCCAGTCTCCCCACCAGTCCAAACAGAACCCCATATCACCTCTCCACTACATCCATCTTCTACATCCTCCCCCATGACCTACAACAGGCTAAGAAAGAACTCCTTAGCCAAGAAGAAACCCTCCACTCAAACAAGCCCCTATGACAGCTCTCAACAGGAGTCAGGAGTCAAATGAAAAAGAAGCAACCCATGCTGCCACATTAACTGTCCAAGCCTCTCAACAGGATGAAGACATTGAAATACCACACTCCACTCCACACCGACTCCACACAGTCCAATCCTCATATTTCTTCTACACTTACTGAGTTGCACAAGGTGCCAAACCTGCTGGTATAAGCTAATCAGCAGATTAACCTTTCACTTATGCTCTTGATGATGCATATGTTCAATACCAAACAGCTTCAGAGGGACCATCTACCTATGCTGATGAGCTTCAGGGTATGGAACAACCCTCTGGTGAAACTACTCCCCAAGTGCACATTCCATCATCAGCTTTCACCACTGATGATGTTCAAATGCATATCACATCACCCAATGAAAAAGTGCCTACAAACCAAGGTACTATTGAGGGAACCACCCATGGTCTTGATGAAGGTGTTACAATGCCAGTGACATCTGAAAGACCACCATTCCGAATAACCTCACCCTCATGTTGCAGCTACAACCACTACTGAAGGTTCAATTGATCTTTCCAAGCTGGGTCACTTAACTTATGCCCAGGCTATGAAACTTCTTTCTAAAGTACCTTTGTCATCTCCCAGTGACCCCCATACTCCTCAATCCTCACCATCACACTCATCCCCATCAACCCAATCCAAACAGTCAGCCCATACACCTTCATCCCCCAAAGAACTTTCTTTGAAGGACTAGCTTTCTGTGCTATCCAACAAGGTTGGTTCTTTGGAACTTCTATGACTTCCCTCCCATCTATCATTATGACTCTGTGTCTGCCTAGCTTCAAGGTTTTCTTGATTCATTCAGGACTTCCTTTCCAACCCCTGCTCCCCAACCTGATCATTCCTCACAGCTTCTTGCACTCACTGCACAGCTGCAACAACTCTCATCCACCCTCTCATCAGTTCTAACTCACCAACAGGACTCTGCGTCCAGCCTGGCAGTTATATCCCAACAACTGTCAGATCTTGCTGAAACTTTTTCTACCTCACTACCCTCTACACTAGCCTATCTAAACACCTTAGTGGTATCTCTGTCAAATTCTATGGCAGCAGGTTTTGATGATACGCAAAAGTCCCTTGAACTAACTCTTGCACAACTTCAAAGTCTGGTGTTCACAGAAACTGACAGGGCTGCTATTTCCCAGCTCTCGTTCTTTGCCACTTCCCATTCATCCTCTCTTCAAACCTTTGTTACCCAGCTAGCAAAGGTTAAGGGCAACTTGGCTTTATTAGTGCATAGCCTGGTTAGTTCTAAACCTGTCACCAAACCTGCTGTTGTCCAGCCTGTTGGATTTGTTCCTTCAGGCAGAACTGCTGTTGAAGACTCTGTGTCATCTCCTTCAAAGGTAGGAAAAGTTTAATCTGCCTCGAAGACAAAGTCTAAGGAGGAGAAATCTATGTCTCCCTCTAAGGAAAAATCTGCCTCGAAGACAAAGTCTAAGGGGGACAAAGTCTAAGTTTATATATTATCATTAGAAGTTATAATTAATTGAAATGTATTAACACTAAAATATACTTAAATCAAAATGAATAAAATGTCAAGTCGACATAGTTTTACTAAAATTCATAATTAAATCAAAATGTGTTAATACAACAAAATAATTAGAATAGAACAAACAAAATACTAAGTTTAATTGAAACGGATTAATGTAGCAAAATATGTAAATCAAAACGAAAAAAGACTAAATTTAAATTGAAATGTATTAACATAACAAAATATAAAATAGAATTAAAATTAATTAATTAAATAAAATAATTAAATCACAATTTATTAAATAAGCATTTAAAATTCAAAAACAAAAACAAAAAATTATAAAAATGACAAATCAAAAATAATTGGATACTATAGGGACAAAAATTGATTTTGAGAATAATACCAAAATCGTCATTTTGAAAAAGTCAAGAGATTGAGGGACCATTTCTGCAAGTAAATAGTGTTTTGAGGGATTATTTAAATAATTTTTAAAGAATAGTGACCATTGCCATACATTACACGCTTTATGTTATAAATTCAACATGCAATAACACAATAATGACAAAATTTAATATAAAGTAATTAAATATCTCATTAAAAATGCATTATGCCATTATCCTGACTTTGGAAACAGATTATATAATTAAATAAATTAAATATGTGTGTGCATACAAGTACGTAACTTAAAGAAAGTAAAGTTAATAAAACGCATATATAAATTTGATCTCAGTTTTCTTCTTTTATCTCAATTTGCCATTACACACTAGCATTCATTGCAACCCACTGTAACAACAATTATACAAAAAACATTATAACTTTTTTAATTAAATAGATTATTAAAAATTAATAGACATATTTTTTAAAGACAACTTACACTAACGTATATGTTTTCATTAAGGTTGCATTTGGTACGAAGAAATGAAGAATGAAATTGTCTTTGTTTTCAAGCATAGTTGACAAAGTCTATAACATATCAATTAAGATTTGACACATATAATGAAAAAAAAAAACTAAATATATCATAAGAAGTGCAAGAAATACGTTCATTTTTTACATATTGATTCACCTTACCATTTTTTGAATAAATAAATAATGAATCATAAATTCCAGATAAATAAATCAACAATTCATTACATTTTTACATTGATAGATTAATTTTTAAATTTAAAAATAATTAAACACAAATTCATAAATAAGTGAATAAACGTATAAATTAGTGAATCAATATACAAAGTTAGTGAATCATAGTTGTTCTTACATCTCTCAATATATATGTAGCTTCTCACGATAACCTAACCATATATATACATACACACTTGATTTTACCAATTAAAATTAATAAAAAAGTACCTTATTTAATATTCATTAATGGACAAACCAACTTTTTTTGTCTATAAATAATAGGATTACTTTGATACATGTCTATAGACTAATCTACTAATTCAACGTTGTGACGCATCAATGAAGAGCTTATTTTTCTTCTTGTTTGCCCTTCTTACCACAACAAATGCATCTCCTTTTATATCCCCAACCACCCCTCCGAGTATATCTCCGATTGCATCTCCTGCACCATCTCCAGAATCGTCCCTATCAGGTTGTCTTACGGATCATTGGGATATGTATATATATGATGGAACTAATGATCCTATTACCATTCATATAGAATCATTCGATGATGATCTTGGGAACCGCACGATTCCAGTTAATGGTTATACACATTGGGGATTTTGTTCAAACTTATTACATACAACTCGGTTTTATGCCCATTTCTACCATAATTCAAGGACTGCATTTTTTGATGTTTTTAAATATCCTGAAACCAAAGATTATTGCCAAAAAGGACCTTCACGCAAATTTTATCATTGTTTTTGGTTAGTTAGAGATGATGGGTTTTATATTTCGAGGAACAATAATCCATTTCCTCAAGAATGGACCAAACTACATGATTGGTCATAATGTATTTTATGGTTAATGGATAATCATTATTTGTGGTATATGTGTTTCGTTTGATGAACTGTGTCTTTTTTGCACATTGGTTCTGATTTATAATTATGATTTTCGCATACACAACTTTTGTAATTGTGAATCAATAATCTGTCTTGTGAGTTGTGATATCTTGATCTCACGATTCTTGTAGTTTTTATATGGCCTGTTTTTAACACACACTCATACACACACACACACACACAGATATATATATATATATATATATATATATATATATATATATATACATATATATATATATATATAAAATCAAATGAGAAGCTAATTCTGAGAAGTGTGAGAAACACTATGATTTATTTTTTCTACATATAGATTCACCATATTTTGAATATATAAATAATGATCATAAATTTCATATTAAATAAATCAACAATTCATTACTTTTTTACATTGATTCATTAGTTTTTGAATTTATAAATAATGAATCACAAATTCAAAAATAAATTAATCAATGCACAAAGTTAGTGAATTAATATACTAAATTACTGAGTCAACATACGAATTAATGAATCATAGTTTTTCTCACACTTCTCATATGTGATAAAATAATAAAAAATATTCATCAAATAACTTTAATATAGTATGTGACTTATGGTAGTTATTCTAAATTAATTGAACACGAAGAGCATAGAATACCATTGCTCATGTTCATTATAACCACAAATATGCACATGTCTAGTATAATGTGAAAAATTAGTTACATGAATGCAATTGCACATATCTTACTTATTGTATAATGAATAAGCACTTGTATAATAAAATTTTAATTTTAGATCTTCTATAACTGTCATAATTGTATGCTTGTTTGATTAACAAAGATAATGAACATGTGCAATGTATAACGAATACACACTTGTATAATATAATATTAAAGTTAGATCATCTACGATTGTCGTAATTGTATTAACATGTGTGATTAACATGTTCAATTGTCGTTGATTATGCCTGTGCAATTGTCGTTTATTATGCATGTCGTAATTGTATACATGTGTGAGTAACAAAGATAATGAACATGTTAATTTTTGTTGATTATGTGCAACTAATAATGAACTTGTGCAATTGGAACATAACATCGTACTGCACATATAACATGTTACATGATTTAACACAATTAAATAATAAACACCCATAATGAACATGTGCAACAGACTAAGTGGCGGATGCACAAAAATCTATCAATGGGGGCATATTTTATTGATATGTTTATGAATTAGGTTGGGTTTTATATGCTTCATTTAAAGTTGATCAGGTCGTCGATTTAATAGTTTCTTCAATTGAAAATAGAATTTGAATTTTGATTTGTCTTAAATATGGATTAAAGTATAATAATGGAACGGATTGCCCTTTTAAATTGTGATCAATTGACGTATAGTTTCTTTAATAGATAAATATATTTGAACTGATTTTGAAATACTTATATTGTTTGAAAGACTTTTTATATTTTGAGATTATTTTTATCATTATTGAAAGAAAATCAATAAGTTAAATATAATTATTAGTCAAAAATAGCAAGAAGATAATTTTTTATTAGTATGAGAATGATAAGCTCTAATATAAAACTTTTATGATGGCTAAAATAACTACGCAAACTATTGGTTAATCACCAAAATGGAAAACAACGACTAGACACACCATAAATCCCGATTGAACATCTTCAATAACATGAATCTTGGTTTATCACCAAAATGGTTAACAACGAATCAACGATTATACACACCATAAATCCTGATTGAACATGTTCAATACCGTGTAAATGAATGAACCTTCACCAACGGATTGATGAAAAGTAGAAATACCATTACTGGACACCTCCGGTTGAACGTATTCACAAAAACTCATTGTCGAATCCAATTGAACGTTGTATATCACCTCTCCACCCAACGAATCCATTTAATTTCCATTTAGTCAGAAAAACAGAGGAATCGATCAAGTGATGAAGAAGTATTTGTTGCAGTTATTGAGCAGGGAATGTAAGTTGTTGAGATCAAAGGAGTTGATCAAAGCCTGCCCAAGGGAGTTGAACCCGAAAAGGGTAATTTTATTGAACAGCCTGAACGAGAGGGATTCTTTGTGGACCCCTTATCATAGAAAATGTGTTTCCAGAGGGCCTCAGAATCTGCATAAGGCTGGTCTTAAGCAAGTCATTGCTTTCAGACTTTCAAATGCCTTTGAACAACATACAAAACGGAGGGTCATCATCTGCGAACAACTTAAGGCTTTCTATGAAAGAGGTGAGCTGAACAGTCTAGACTTCATCTTTCTAAAAAATGAGATAGAAGAAATTGATGAAACTATGGAACATTATCTTCAGAAGTCTGAAGAACAACAACAACTTCAAGGTCATCTACTGCTGAGCGGATGAAGAATGGAAGTTGTACATGTGACATCCTCAGATTTAATTTATTGTAATCGGACAATTAGATGAATTTTTGTATAATTAAGTTGAATTACGAAAATGATTATGTATTTGGATTAAGAAAGTTGGTTGTTATTTTATGAAATTAAGTAGTTTGTGAATTTTAAATTTTAGTTATTAAGTATGATCGTTAAAAAGTTGGTGATGTTGAAAATTATGATGAAAATCAGTATTTAATGGAACCGGATAAGTTGAGGGGCTAAAAGTGTCAATAGCCGAAATTTTAGAATAAAAGACCTTTGGTGTCTTTCATTTATTCACTTCACCATTTCAAGCAAAAGAAACTCTCTCAAACTCTCTCTAAATCTGCTGGAATTCGAAAGTTTGGAAGGAAATTCGTGGATTTGATCTGAATATTAACAAGAAATCAAAGGAATTAAGGTAAGAAATTATAATTTCAAGTTGGAGGTTTTTTATTTTGAAGAATAAAGGTTTAAAATTTGGATTTTTAATCTGGAAATCGTTGATGCATGTATGTTATATTAGTTGGGAATCATCAATTGAAGATCACTGAAGCTCCAGAAACAAGAATCGTACCTCAATTCGTCCAAAAAGGTAACAAATCTGAATTTTATGAAGTTTTTGGTGTTCTTGACTTTTTACTCATTTTTGGTCAAATCTGGACAAAATTGGTTGTAAATGATATAGAAAATGATGTAGAAACGTTCAATATATGTTAGTATAGCATTATTATGGATTGCATGTTGCTAGGAATGAATTTATGGAAATTTCAGTGCAAAACCCGTAGCTGCGAAATTGCAAATCTGCATGTGAACTCGGCGAGTTCCCAAGAACAGATGAATATTTCTTCAAAAATTCATAAGTGTTGGATCCGAATTCGGTTGGGACCCGAATTCGGATGAAACCCGAAATTTGGATAGGACCGAAATCAAATTAAGAACCGAACTCGAATGGACCCGAATTCGGATGGGTCAACCCCAATTCGGATGGGTCCAAAATTCAGTTAAGAGTCAGATTTCCGGACAGGAACTCGGCGAGTTCCTTATGCCTACTCGGCGAGTTCGTTCATTTTTGGGTAATTCGGATGGGTTATCAAGGACCCGAATTAATGGACAATTAAACACACAATTGGGATATCTTTTGTATCATATTAAGGCATATAATGGAGGGTTAATTGGGAATAATAACACCTCGAATAACGGTTTATAATATGAGTATCGGATGACGTTTCCGAATGTTGTGACACTTTCGTTTATACAAATTGATGTCAAATTGTTAAGGAACCTATAATGATGATATGTTTTCCTTATGGAAATGAAACAGGTCCCTTGTGGTGTTGTTTAACCCAAAGTGGGGGACTTTGTGGATCCGGTTGAAATTCCGAGGAGAAATAATATTGCTTAAAGATTAATAACGCACCCACTGTGAGTACCTTTGATTTTAACATTGCTGCATCTGCTTTATGTTTGCATTGCCTGCTGAGGCATGTTGTTTCATATTCGTTTGGCACTCTACTGACTTGCGTATATATATTGATGCACATTCATACTTGTTGCACGTCCGTTCATTTGTTGTGCATCCTTTTGATGGACCTGCGTGGTCGCATCTGTACTCTGATGTGACTGTGCTATATGACCAAGAGTTTGACACCTCTGTGGTCAGGATAGACAGTAAGTCATCCCCGATGTAATTTCTGCCTCAGATGGTTGGTTTTCTAATGCAGAGTGTCAGCTCGAAGGAGCTGCGGCTCAGGTTTGCGTACCTTGGGTACGCGTGGAGTATACGTTATGTGTTACCGCGGTTACTCTGGGTGGCATCATAAAGATTTGTAGAATGTGTAAAATCATATGGTATTCACTAAGCATTAGCTTACCCTTTCAGTTGTTACATTTTTACAAGAAAAGGGAAATCCGCCGCGGGACCATCTAGCTAAGACGTTTGTCGAAGTATTTGAAGATTTCTACTGTCTATCTTGGTATTTGATTTATGGAACTACTGTTGTAGTAAAACTTGGGATGATGTAATACTTTCGAGATTGTAGACTTAGACGTGTAACCTATGTAGCACCGTAGGGTGTTTGGCAAAATTTATATTATTTTATTTATGTATTTTTGCTTCCGCACTCTAATTAAGGTTTCAGATCATTATGTAATTTGTGTGTTGATGGTTAATCCTGGGTGTATTGTAATTGTGGTTAAATGTGGCAAGGGTGTCACATCGAGATGGTATCAAAGCAGTAGTTTGAGATTCAAGTGTCCGTGAGGTCTTGGTCTCTAACATTAAGTGATGATATGTAGTGATATTAAGTAATGATCTGAACTAAGATAAGTTACGATCTAGTAATCATAGGACATTGACTTACGTAAGGGACAAATGGGTGGTGTCTTTAAATAAAAGACATGTTACTAAATAAGTTATATGTTTCATATTTCAGAACATGTCTGGAGGAGGAATGACACCTGAAGAGACGAGAGAAATGATGCTAGCCATGATGGCTGAGCAAAATCGGATGATACAAGATCAGTTTCGGGCTCGAGATGAGGATGAAGCTAAACGAAGAGAAGATAAGAGAAAGAATAAGGAAAGAGAGGGAAACGATGACGAGCAAGGTGACAACACTGGGTCATCTAATAAGCCCAGGGGTTGTCGTTTCAAGGACTTTAAAGGAAATGGAGCAGTCGAGTTTAATAGACTGGGAGATGCTGTTACTGCACTGGAATGGATAACAGCCACAGAGAGGACCTTCCGAATCAGCGATTGTGCTGAGAAGGACATGGTCCGATTTGCCACGGCTATGTTCACCAACGATGCGATTATGTGGTGGAATTCCATGGTTAACGCCTTAACCTTGGAAAAGGTGACTGCTATGTCATGGGCTGAGTTCACTGAAGTCTTTACTCAGCAATATTGTCCGGCCGATGAGCGCCGAAGATTGGAAGCTAAGTTCATGACATTGATTCAGGGGACTAAGTCTGTGTCCCAGTATGCTGTATAGTTCACGAGGCTGAGTTTGTTCGCGCCTCATCAGGTGGATACTGAGGAAAGAAAAGTGACCAGGTTTGAGGCTGGTCTTGATCTGGAAATCCGAAGGGTGATGAGCAAGGTACGCTACCCCACATTTGCTGGTCTACTGGAAGCCGCCAGAAATGTGGAACAGATTCTAAGTATGTCTGGATACGTGATGGGGTCCGCTGCTGCTTCAGCTAACCCAACTCAACCTTCACCACCGAAACGTCAACGTGAAGGAGGCTACTCTGGTTCTTCACGATCATCGCAGTACTCGCCGCAACAATCTTACCGTCGGCAGTCTAGTTCATCTGGTCGTGCTCGTGCGTACTCCATCAACACCGAGCCACAATACTGTAACAAGTGTCATCTGGAACATTTTGGCAAGTGCACTAATGGACGTGCTTGCTTTTGCTACGGAGAGTTGGGCCACTTTCAGAATGAATGCCTGTGGGGTATGGGGGCACTATAGTCGGAATTGTCGAAAGAATACTCCAGCAGCTGCTGCTCCGTCTTCAACCCGATCATAAGGAGGATTTAGTGGTGGTTCAGTCAACCGCCGGAACCAGCCACAAAGGGCACCGGCTCGTGCATTTCAGATTACCGCGGAGGAGGCTAGGGAAAACCCCGAGGTGGTTACTGGTATGTTTATTGTTAATTCCATGCCTGCACGAGTTCTTTTCGATTCGGGTGCCAACCGTTCGTTTGTATCTACCATGTTTGCTCAACAATTGTCTGTGCCTTTATCAAAGTTATCTGCTATACTTGACATTGAAACTGCTAGTAATACTATACTCAAAGTAGATCATGTATACCGAAACTGCACCTTAGTGATTGAAGATGTAGTCTTCAATTTGGACTTGATACCGATTGAGTTTAGTGAATTTGACGTGATTATCGGGATGGATTGGTTGATAGAGAATGAAGCCCATATAGTATGTAAGAAGCGGATGATAAAGATAACTACTCCAGAGGGGCGTGAGATTTGTATTTATGGGGATAGGAGGAGTGGGGATCTGTGCTTATTGACCGTTGCAAAAGCCCGAAAGCTTGTTGCAAAGCGTTGTGACGCCTACCTTGCATATGCTATTGATGCCTGTAAGGTCTACCACTACGAGATCTATCTAGACGCGGAACCGTCAACGAGTGCGGAATCCTCGTTAACGGGTAGACGGAAACAACTCTCACCAGAAACACGAAGACTATCAGAAGCTGCACGAACGACACACGAACGCACCTACGAACTGATTCTCTCCGAAACTACACTAACACTGATGATAAACTCGAAATCGCTTAATGCTTAATCACACTCGAATTCTGCAAAAAGTCCAATAATATTTCGAGTCTATCCCTAATTATAGAGGCTAATTCGAGTCTGTCATGGGCTAAACTCGAATCCGGCCCAAAGCCCATTCGAGTTTGTCCCATCTGACATTCTCGAATCTGCCTAAGTGGTCACATTCGAATTTGTCCAAGTGACTCATTCGAATCTAACCAGATTCGAATCTTAGTCCTTTGAGGATTCGAATTTACTCATTCAATTAATTAACTTAGACTAGAAACTTATGTCTTTAACTTATGTTTGATTTTATCTTTGATCTTTATGTTTGAACTTCTTGTAATACGTTACATTAAGTTAAAACACACAAACAATAATAATTATCAACCATATATAAAAACATATATATCTAACACTTGCTAAACCACAATGTTGGATCACTTAGACTGCTATCGTCACACAGGATGTACCAACAGACTCCCCCTTGACGATAGCTTCTAATAATTCACACATTTGATTAAGAACTTTGATCATTATTTATTTAAACTGCTTCCAGCATACAAACCTTTTTCAATACACAGTCGAACAACATTCTCATACTTTCTAGCCTCGCCATCCATATGAGTATCACTTGAAATCTTATGAGCATGCAAAATTTGAAGTTCATCTCGAGAAAGGTTTACCAGGTGAAGAGGATCATAGATTCTAAGAATCACCTTTTCTTCAAAATCTTCCATCACCGCTTCTCCAATTTCACTCTCAACATACCACCAATTCAGATTTTTCATGACATTCAGTGGCATAGGCTTGAGCGGCACCTTTCTTAGACATCTTACGGGTTTGTATTGAATCTTCATCCAGGGACGCCCAGTTAAAGGATCAATTCGAGAAGGATCCTCTACTCTTTTTCCTATCCTTGGATTTAGGCGTTCAAACTTCCTTGATCTTCCCTCTTTCCTTATGATTCTGGCTATTATATCTGCGTAGAGGTCATTGCCGATATTGATCAGTTCTTTCCATGCTAACGCCTTGATCTCAATCTTCGGCAGTGAATTGAATACTTTCAGAGTTCGCCTCAGGTACTGGAGCCCATCTTTTCTCTTGATTATGAATAGCTGCAGTTCTCGATCAAAGAACCAGCTTAATATGCTTCCTGACAGTTTTCCAGTCCCCGGCACCCTCATCTTCTTTTTCAGCTCTAATTCCTTCTACTCAGCCCTGAACCACAACTTCCTTTTCTCTTCCTGTGTTAGCTCTCTGGCAGGCTCTTTTGTTGATGACTCAACATTTAAAGCAGCATTCACCACTTCTATGTTAACAACATCATTTCCTTCTATCACATATGTATCACTGATAGGATTTTGCTGAACGATGATTTCATCAGCTTCATCGTCTTCGTCAGCACACACCTCATTATCTGATCTCCAATCAACAATTTCTTCAGGAACAAATTCACCCTCTTCTAGTTCCTCCATATCCTCTTCAAAGTCAAAGCCCAAATCCATCGGGTCGTCATCGAGATCCATGAGTGCATCAATCATCTCACTTATCTCATAATCCGTAGGTTTAGACGAACTGGCCTCTCCTACTTCACCTCCCAACTGACTAGTCTCCCCCTGAGACTGAGCATCCTGAGCAGCAGAAAAATCTACTGGCTCATTCTGTCTTTGAGAGCTGGGATCATTGCCCTGGTCATCTTCATTATCATCATCCTCCCTGCGCACTTCTTGATCTCGGCACGATGTCTCCCCGTGAGCCTGTAAATTTTTCATTAATTGCTCAACTAGGGAGCGCATCGATCTTAACTCAGCTGCTTGATCAGCAACAAAAGATTTTAACTCTAAGTTCTCTTCCTGAACTTTTTCCACTATCCTTTTTAGATCGGCATTCTCGTTATCAAGATTTGCGTTATGAGCCTGAATCTCACCGATTGCCTTTGTTAGGCCTAAGATCTGGATATTTTGGAAGTCAACTCGAGCTTTTAGCAGCAGAAATCTTTGATTGTCGGCGTATGTGGATGAGGTTGATGGGATGGATTGAATTGGAGTTGGAATGATCGACGATGGGATGTATGATTCATCATGAGGTGGTGATGGTGGAATGGTGGTTTGAGGTTCCTGATGTTGAGGAATTTCTGGTTGTTCTGCTGAAGCTGAAGACGATCCTTGCATAAATCTATGACGCTTGGCCCGTTGCCTTGTCACTAACGGTGCAACCTCTTCTTCTTCAATCTCAGAGTCATCAGACTCTCTTGATACTCTCCTCCTTGAAGCTTCTTCATTTACCACCAACCTTGATCCATAAGTTCCAATTTGAACATGAGGTTCTGTAGATACGGACTCTGGAGCTTCAACTTCTATCTCCTCCATATCTTCTGACTCAGTTGCTGAGGATGACAAATCATTACCAGTTTGCTCCGGTTCATATTCCTCAACTTGCCTAAAAACATCTTCTGCTCCTTCCGGAGACTGTAGTAACTGATCAACCAACTCTGCAGTTATTTCCTCATTTGCATGAGGCCCAGACGCCCAGATTTCTTCTAAAGTTTGGGCTATTTGCTCGGATTCTGATGCGGCACTTGAAGGCCCTGCTTCCTGTACCTCTGGTTGTTGACTTGTCGAAGGCCTAGCTGCCTGAATTTGACTCGCAGATGGTCTTTGACGTCTCCTTTGTGGTTGTGCACGCGGTTGTTGTTGTTGTTGTTGCGGTGGCTATCTAGCTTGAACTTCCACTTCTCCTGCCCAATTGGCAGTATCTGGTGCTTCAAAGTTCCTATCCAGAACTGCTCCAAACAACGGTCGCTCGACCGGAACCGCCAACCTTCCTCTGTGCGAGGAACAATCAGCAAAAATCCTTTTATCCATTACCGCGACGCTTTGGATCTCATTTAGCTGAGGAAGATTCGGCAAGAAATGCCTGATGAGCATCATTATGAACCGAGGATATAAGAGAAATTGTTGATGCTCTGGAGCCGTGATTTGATGAACGAACTCCGAGAAAAACATTTCCGAAAAGCTGAAGGGCCGATTATATACTAAGGCGATCATCCCAGATTGGATCTTCGAGACAATATAGTCAAAACCGGCTTTCTTGGCTGCAAAACAAACCATAAACACATGAGCCAAAAATCTCCATTGGCCAATAAGCCCGCTCTTCATGTAAGATGTCTTCGTAACATCCAAGCTGTAACCCATTCTCTGAAAAGCTGCCTGCCTAACACTTAAGGGAAAGTCAATAGGCCCAGACTCTTCTTCCTGAGATCCTAGCTGCAAAACTTGACGCAGCATATCGGCAGAAAACACCAATGGTTGTCCTGCTATCCTGGTTCTCAGCACTGTCGGGGTGACAGAGCAATCCACCTGAAGATGATCATAGAATTGGCGAACATAGGGAATAACAATCTGAATATTGTGAGACAATGCAAAAGCAATCCTAGATTCTACAAGGAAATCCATCATTTGACGAAAGCCCTGCGCCTCAGGGATATGATGGTCGGGGGGAATGACCATATTGTGCTTCGGCACAAATACTCGAACAGCCATATCTGCACAATAGATAAACTATTAGAATTAATAAAAATCAATAAACTTGCCTAAATTCAAATTTGTTTTATTTTGAACTTGATTAAGTACAAAATCCAACACAAAAGAATTTCTACAAGTTTAATTAAATTAAAATTGAATAATTCAAATAAAATGGCAGATTCGAATAGACAGATTCGAAGACACCCTATTTCGAGTTTGAGGACCGATTCGAATGTAATGGTCTTCTCAAGTTTACTGACAAACTCGAGAATGTTCACGAACAGATTCGAACTGTCGACGGCCAACTCTTCAACAAAACCCATGATTTCAACCTTTTAGGACTCAGAAAATTACATTCATTAGCCCTACTAGATACTAATCACAGATATATGCATTTAATTTGACTATTTACTGGTCCAAACTTTGTGTCAGGATCTAAAAATTATGAAAATTATGAATAACCAAGATTAACTGATTTGAATTTATCAGAGTATAAATCAATAATCTTGCTTTGAATCAAAGTTTAATTAAGAAGTTTGCGGAATAACACTTAATTATTTTAACAAAAACTTTCAGAATCAATAAAGCATAAAACATAAGAAGTAATCAAGACTGTTTGTATTGCTGAATTCACTGATTACAATCACCTCTAATCTGTTTTGATTAGACGAAGAACACAGACTGTTCTTAGGGTTTTACAACCTTAGAGGCTTAAGAAAACTTAACAATAAAGCAATTACAGACTCAAAAATGCAGAAAACTTCTCTCTCTATGCGTATGTCTTCTATACAATATTCTGTCTATTTATATTGCTTTATGGACGTGTTTCCTTGAAGGACTATGACTTCTCTGATAGTAGATATGCTGGAATCTTCGTGTAGATATCTTCCCTGAAAATCAGCACATTCTGTTTATGAAACTGTTGAGCAGCTTGAATGACTTGGCAGCATGAACTGAGCAGCTTGAGTTGTTTTGCTCTGGCAGCTTGAACTTTTACACTGGCAGCTCGAGTTTCTTCAACTAGCAGCATGAACTTTGTATTTACATGAAAAATCTACTAACAGTCTGAGAAGTCTAAACTAACAGCTTGAGTATACTTAAACTATTTCCCAACAATCTCCCCCTAACTTAAATTCTTTATACAAGACTTTAAGTTCTATACAAATAAGGAAATGAATAAGGTAAACTGTTATATACAAACCAAGGCTTTCAAAAACTTACAACTGTGCAAGCTTCTGATCTACAGCCTTCAAAAATTCTCTCTTCATCTCTTCTTTATCACAAGATATCCTAACTGATTTTATTTGGAGCAGCATATCTTTTGAAAAATTATAAAACTCGAGATTGAAGAAAATACCAAACCCATCTTTGAATGTGATCCTGTAGGTTCTGGATTTGACAAAAATATGAACTTCCTTGATCTGTTTCCCTTTCTTCTCAGCATCTTCTACTTCTTTTCTTGCAAATTCAGGATCAACAACTGAACTTAGATCTCTGATAAGTTGTTTTACTTGTGGAAGATCAGATCTCACTTGTGAAACAGATCCTATGTGATACATCTTAATCAGCTCATCCCTGGTCAGCTTATGAACCATCTGCCAGAATGTATCAAACTCCTCTTCTGGTCCAGATTCTCTCCTTATCACAAACTTGACCCTTAAATTCCTTTCATCCAATGACTTAGCAAACCAGTAGTTGATTTCTGGCTTTGTGAAATCATGTTGATCAATCAACTTTTCTATCTCCATAGCCTTTTGCAAATGGTGCTGAAAGATCACCCTCTTAACAGATGATGGAACAGAAACAGTAGGTTGATCAGTGGGAGCAGGTGCATTGGCAGCTTCAGGTTGGACTGGTTTCTTAGTGGGAGCAGGTGCATTGGCAGCTTCAGGGTGGACTGGTGATGTTGATGGTTGGACTGATTGGGACGGTTGAACTTTTGGCAATGGCTGAACTTCTGAAGAGACTCTTGTTTTCTTTCTTTTCTCCATTTCTTTGTCATGTATTTCCTGCAGCCTTTCAGTAGTCATAGACTGAGCAATTTTCTTTGGAATATCTGCTGCAACGGCAAAATTGATTAAGAATCTTCTCTTCTCAGCCTTGGTATGCCCAGTTGGCATCTTCCTCTTCCTTTCACCTTGCTTGACCACAAACCCTCTTAGGTAATCTCCTAAGGTTTCATCATCTTGCATTGGGGCATGGGTTTGCTGGTCTAAGGCCTGATCTTGTTCTTCTGCTAACTTTCTGGCAATCTCAGCATCAAAGGCAATCTGGGCTTCTCTGGTAGAAAATTTGTGCTTTGGAGACTCAATCAGAATACCCTTGCCCTTATCTTTTGTAGCAGAAGATGTAGCTTGGACTGAACTAGATGGAGCTTGACTGCCTTCTCTTATAACAACTCCAGTTGCTCTTGTAGAAGCAGCTTGAGTTTCTAGGCTAACAGCTTGAGAAGCTGTTGGGACTGCTAGCCTAGAAGATGGAGCTGTTGATGCTGCTTGGACTGTTGGTGTTGGAGCTGCTTGGACTGGTTCAGGAACTTCCTGATTCTCCCCCTTTTTGGAAGCATTGGTTTGGTCAGAAGGACCTACAACCTTTGCCACATGGGTTTGAATCAATTGCTCTAGTTTGATGAGCTTATTTCCACAAAGAGTAAACCCTTTGTGTAGATTAGCCAGTTTCTGATTGTGAGCAGCTTCTGCCTGTTTGAGTGCATAAATTTGTGCCCCCTGTGCAGCAATGATGGACATTTGGTATTCCAACATTGTTACAACAGGTTTCAGCTTTGGATCCGTTAAGAGCATCAGTTGCAGGCTAGTCTCAAGATCAGAAAACACCAGGGGTGTTTGTGGTCTATCACTGACATTAACACCAGAAGTAGAAACCTCTGGGCCCCTCTTTTCTTGGTACTGGGGACTTCCAGCTCGTGTTTGCACACTTGCTGTTGCCATGGGTGTGGTCTTAGAGATGTTGACCCTGTCCTGTGCCTCTTGTGCAGAGACATCAGTAGTGCTGTAACAACCTAGCTTTTGACATGACTTTAATTTCAGTATTTGAGCAGATAATGTAATTTTATTACATTATTTTATTGTAATTTTAATTAAGTAATGAAAATATTTAATTAAATTATAGAAATGTTATAAAGTATTTAAAAGATTAAATATAAAAAGAGATGTAAAATACAAAAGTATAGTGGGTTAAACTACAAATATAACTAAGTTACATATATTAACTAAAATAATGATCATTTAAGATCATTAATGCAAAAACACTCTCTCTCTCTACTCTCTCTCTTCTCTTTTCTCTCATCTACGGTATCCTCATCAAATTGATCAAAATTCTTACAAATTGTCCATTAATTGAAGCATCAATGCAATAAGGAGTTACAACAATCAATCAACATCATCAAACTACAAGAAATCGAGGTAATAACTCTTTTAAAATTCAAAGTTTCTATGAGTATGTTTCGGTTTTGATAAAAACCGAAACCCAAGAATTTAAAACATGAAAATTGTAATGCATGTATAGATTTTTAGTAGATTATGATAAATCTAAGTTATTAGAAGTAGTAGAAACAAAAATCAGTGATTAATTCGTCCAAATGAGTTCAAAATCTGAGTTTTTGTGCAAAAAGGGTGTTCTTAAAGAAAAGTGTTGAACTTGGATGATTTTGGACGGATTAAAGTGTTTCGATAGGGAAAAATGATATAAAATCAACCTAATAATGATAATATAACTTTATATATAGTTGCATGTTAATAAAATTGAATTTTGTGAATTTATATGAAAAACTCGTATGCATAAAGTGAAGAACAATAAGAACAAAATCCTGGAAAATATGAACATATGGGATCCGAATTCGGCTGAGTCCGAATTCGGATGAAACCCTGGTTCGGATCTAATGTTGAAATTCGGATGGTACTTTTCGGATCTCCTTCGGATGATGTAATTCGGATATAGCCATTTCGGTTCAGCCCGGTCCGAATCCGGTTGACCCATTTCGGATATGTCCGAATCCGGGTGTATGGTCCGGATTGGTCCGAATCCGGATGACCAATCCGGATGGTCCGAAATTAAAGGATCCGAATCCGTGCCCTTTGATTTTATATTTTAACATCACAACTAAATACTATTATATAAATACAAGAATCATGAATCCAAGATGGAAGAATAAAGAATTATCAGTTATCAGAATCAGATGAAAATAAGAATATAAAGATTTTTAAAAGGATTATGAGATTGACAATGATGTAAAATTATTCTGGACAGGTTCAGTTAAATCCTGAACACAGATTTAAAGAATACTGAAAGTGGGTCACTGATTAGAAAAGGCAAAGCCAGAGTTCAGAAAGATTAAAGATAAATCCTGGGATAACCCAGGTGGTGGATTATAAATCTGCTAGATAAAGACTCCAGAAACTGTGAGTTATAGATATTCAGTTTTTGCATGCTAGACTTCCGATTGAGATATATTGTTGATGATAGATTATTTGACATTCATGAATGCTCAGCTGGATTGTGACCTGTGCACACCATGGTTCGGTGATGCCCTGTGGATCATGATGGCTATTTGACTTATCATTTCGCATGACATTGTATTTATAATTTCGTTCAGATATTGATATGAGCTTATTGCTATCATGACCTTGATGACTTATGCTTTCATTATTACTCGCATCTTCGACATATTGATTCAGCTTAGCATGATTAGCCTTGTCGGTCTATTGTTCTAGACCATGCTATTTCACCAGTTCTATTGAACTTGGTATAGACACTCCGATGTTCCCCCATGAAGACCGCTGGTAGCTAGCCCAGCATAAGTGGATAGCTTCCACTAAAAGCGTGAGCGTGGGCTGAACATCATCCAATTCTATGAATTCTATGTCTCAATCATGAGTGGCTGTAGCGGCAGTCCAGACATATCACGCTTTGACCCATGATCCGCTTGATTAATGCATGTGAATCTGAAAATCTATATTCTCACTAAGCCATGCTTACAGTTGCTATTTGATCTTTTTACAGGAAAAGATAAAGGAAAGTCACCTGCAGGACCTAGTTCTTAGGTCTTACAAGATCAAGATTGAAGTATTCTATAGACCACTACTCAACAAAACCCTTCGGTACTGATTGGCAGATGATAATTGTGGTGGTCTGGGTAGATGTAATTTGATTGTATGATGACATGTATTAGATTAGTCTGGTACCCTTTATTAGTTTATTTTAAAAATTGTAATCTGAACTAAAAATTGTATTAACTTATCCTAATGTTTGTACTTGTAATATGAAATTCCGCAACTTAAATTACTCTATCTTAGTTATGATTGATATCGTGTTGCATAATGTGGGACCTAGACTCTGAGGACTGCCCCGTAAGGGAAGGTCTTCACAAGTGCCAGCCACAAAACCCATATGAACAGTCTCAGAAGAGATGTTCACCTCCTGATTGAGGTTGGGAGTGTCCTCAATTGGTTCCCTTTGGATATTCTGTGCAGAAGGATCCTCCTGCACAGGGATATATGGCTCTTGTCTATGGGAGGAGGAGGAAGGAGCTCCTGGTCCCCTTTTCCTTTTATATAAGTATCTGAGTGGGCGTTTGGGCTGTACAAAAGGATCAGAGGGAATATGTGTATCATGAGGAGTGGGTTGGGGTCCTGGGGTTGAAGCAGTAATGTTAGGCTGTGTCTGCTCAGGCCCCTCTCCTCTGTTTCTTGTGATGATGTTCATCATTGCAGAGGGCAATGGAGCATCAATGCTGACAAAATTGGCACTTGGCTTTATCAGCCTTTTGATTGAAGATAGTGAGTGCCTATGGGAAACATATATCCTCTTATGTAAATTGAAGTAGTGCAGGTGTGTGCAATTATTTTTGCCAAAAATCGAGGATACATCAAAAATTTCCCATGCTTCAGGGAATGATGCCTTAACATTCCTTGAAAGATCATATTTGAAAAATTGAACTGTTGGCCAGTAGAAAAGCACACTAAGGCAGTGGCAATATTTGAAGAAAATTCTGACCAACCAGTTCTTTTGGGGCTTAAACATTGCTGAATAATATGCACAAGGTATTTCCATTTAGGAGAAAAATGTGCTTTCAAGAAAGTAAAAGAATCAGCAGGACCCCTATATCCAATATTTTGAAGACCAAAGTGTAAAGCAGTAAGAGATAGGTCTTTTATACCTGTGGCATCTTGAAGATGCAGATGACTTCTGATGGACTCCTCAGTGATATTGATGGTAGTACCATCGATTGTGGAAGTCAGGGTAGGCACTCCATTGATGGTTTGAACATAGGCACGATTCCAGAATTGCTCAATATGAGATATGTATATAGTGGGGTTAATATTGAGGGCATAGTGGATATGGGAGTGCCTGAGGAAGTCGATCATCTCATGGAACGGTTGAAGGTCAGTGTGTTTCAGGGTGTATGGGAGGCAGTTGTGTTCTTTTACGAACTCCATTGATCAAGAAACGACGGTTTGGGGTTTAGGGTTTGAAAAGAGTGTGTGTATCGTTCAGAGAGAAAACAGAAGGCCGTGGAAGAAGAATATGTAACTGGTAGTTACAACTGAACGAAACTGGGACCTTTAAAGGTTTCGAAAATGTTAGGTCCCGCGCACACAATTGGAAAATTACCTAAATACCCTGCACACTTTGACAGATCAAGTGAAAATAACTAGCAGTCCGAGAAAATGAACTAGCAGCATGAGAAAAGACTCATGCTGTTAGTGTAAAATTGTGCAACTTTTCAATGGAACAGTGTCTCCCACTTAAATTAGCATATTGAGGTGATAATAATAGAAACCAATTAATCCATGTTTACCATACCAATGTTTGATATTAGGAAAGTGAACCTTCCTACATCAAAAGGTTTTGTAAATAGATCAGCTAGCTGATCATCTGTATGTATTTTGGTAACTTGGATTAACTTCTTTTCATTACTATCTCTGATGAAGTGAAATCTGATTTCTATATGCTTGGTTTTTGGGAATTTCACTGGGTTTTGCACAATGCTAATGGCACTTGAATTGTCAATATAAATAGGAGTGGATAAGAAATTCATACCATAGTCTCTTAGCTGATTTTGAATCCACATTACCTGGGAGCAGCAGCTTGCAGCTGCTACGTATTCTGCTTCAGTGGATGATGTGGAGACAGTTGTTTGCTTTCTTGCATTGCCAAGAGACCAGTCTTGCTCCTAAGTATTGACATCCAATTTAAGTTGTGGATTTTCAATGTAAATACAAAGTTCATGCTGCTAGTTTGAAGAAACCAGAGCCTGTCGCAGTTGGGTAAATAGTTCAAGCCTGTCCAGAGCAAAACAGACTCACAGAGCTGCTCAGGTTCAATGGCTGCCAGGTTTCATTTCAAGCTGCTCAAAGCAGTTTCATAAACAGAATGTGCTGATTTTCAGGAAAAATATCTACACGAAGATTCTAGCATATCTACTATCAGAGAAGTCATAGTCCTTCAAGGAAACACGTCCATAAAGCAATATAAATAGACAGAATATTGTATAGAAGTTATAGAGAAGTTTTCTGCATATTTTGAGTCTGTAATTGCTTTATTGTTAAGTTTTCTTAAGCCTCTAAGGTTGTAAAACCCTAAGAACAGTCTGTGTTCTTCGTCTAATCAAAACAGATTAGAGGTGATTGT
>JAANYP010002082.1:0-24422 GCA_020465985.1 Centrapalus pauciflorus | reverse complement strand
AAAACAGATCAATGACTATAAGGATAATGAGCTTCAAATTGGGTATGATAGAAACTATCATGAATGGGAGAAAAAGGAACTCAATAAGAAAATAGAATCTTTGAATAAAAAGGTAGAAGAATCTGAACAGAAGGTGTTAGAGGCTAATGAGAAACTGGAATCTGTTAACATAGATTTAGGTAACTTCAAGTTAGCAAATCAAAAGCTAGAACACCTAATGGAAGTTCAATTCGAAGATAGAGTCAAATCTCAGGTCAATCCCAAAGAAGGAATAGGATACAGAGCTACTCACCTCCATATAATAACAAGTACATTCATCCAATGAGTGAAGTTGCTGATAGACTTGTCAATGAACCATTAGATGAGTCTATGACTATTGTAGATCCTATCCTTGATAGCAGTCCTGAACCAAAGGAAGATAACAGTCAAAATAGAGACTGTGACACAAAGAGTGCACCCATAGAAGTCCAAGTTCCCAGTAAGAAAGGAAAAGAGAAGATGAGTGTATGCAATGCTACTCCACAAGTTTCTGTACATTCTAACTGTAACACTGCATCTTCATCAAAAGGAACTAAAAGAGGTAAAACTGTTTCTATCTGCACATCCCAAAAGCATGGTGTTCAAAAGTTTCCTAAACAACAGCAGGTAAGAGGAAACCAGAGAAACAAGAACCAGAAATTGACAGAAAAATCTGGTGTTCCAATTCAAACTGTCAAAAGATGCTTTCACTGTGGAAGGAATAATCACTTAGCTAAGGATTGTTTTTACAAACCAGCTGTTGCAAAACAGACTGTGCATCACACAAAATCAAATCCTAAACAGGCAAAACACTCAAAAGTGAAACCTTCCACAGCAGCTCCAAAGAAAACAGTTGATCACAGATTCTCAAAAGTTAATAAAAAACAGTCCACACATCAAAAACAAGTTTTGGCAAAGCCTAAATCAAGTTTTAAACAAATATGGTGTGTCAGACAAAATCTGTTGCTTTCAAACTTGTAATGCAAAAGATCAAGACTGCATAAGTCAAAATCTGATGCTTGTTAGTGCAAAAACTGAAACTGTTAGCACTACAAACACGCTAAGCTGCTGAGCATCAAACTGGACTGTAGTGAATCATCTGAGACTTCAGAAGAAAAGATGATCAAAATAATTGGATACCTCTATTATTCACAATACTCTCCAAAGACTCCTCAGGTAGATCTCACCAAATACAAGAAGTCCAAAAAACAGTTTTAGTATGTCAATGTACCCCAAGGGCCAAACCCAAAACCAATTTGGTTTGGGTTTTTACTCCACTACTAACTAAGCTGTTATTTGTGCAGGGCAACCACAGGTTCTCCTCATAGGACAAGATGGCATCTGGGACAGTGGATGCTCTAGGCACATGAACAGGCATTCTGGACTGCTTGTCAAATTTCAAAGGATTTGATGGTAGGTTTTGTTGCATTTGGAGGCAACTCAAAAGAGTAAGGTTACAGGTAAAGGTACTGTAAAATGCAAGGCAAACATGACATCCTGATGGTTTTGTATGGTTGAACAGGCTTAAGTGACAATTTATTGAGTGTCTCTCAAATCTGGACAAACAAACATTGTTCTGTTCACAGATTCTGAGTGCATTGTTCTTTCAAAGGATTTCAAAATTCCTGAAAATCTTGTTTTACTTAGAACACCAAGAAAGGACAATGTTTACTGCCTAGACACAGCTCTTTTGACTAAATCAAATACTTTAAGCTGTTTAATATCCAAAGCATCATCAAATGAGTCTGCTCTTTGGCATAGAAGGATGTGTCACATGAACTTCAGGTCCATGAATGAGTTAGTTAAAAAAAATCTGGTAAGAGGTTTACCACAAAAGGAGTTCATCTGTGATGATCATTGTGTAGCATGTCTTAAAGGTAAGCAACACAAAACTTCTCATAAGGCCAAAGAAGTAAATTCAATCTCATCTGTTCTTCAGTTGTTACATATGGATCTATTTGGTCCAACATCTGTTTTGAGTTTGAATAAAAGGGCATACTGTTTAGTCATTGTTGATGATTTCACCAGATTTACTTGGGTTTACTTTCTTAGGTCCAAAGATGAAACTGCTGAGCTTGTTAAGTCTTTTATCCTTAAGATAGAAAACCAATCCAATTCCAAAGTTAAGGTGATCAGATCAGACAATGGAACTGAATTTAAAAATCAAATTCTAAACAGTTCTGTGAGTCCAAAGGTATTGTTAGACAATATAGTGCACCAAGAACACCACAGCAAAATGGTGTAGCTGAAAGAAAGAATAGAACATTAATTGAGGCTGCTAGAACAATGTTAGCTGATTGCAATCTGCCTATGACTTTCTGGGCAGAAGCTGTTAATACAGCCTGTTATGTTCTAAATAGGGTTCAAGTAGTTCAATCACAAGGGAAAACTCCCTATGAGCTATTTCACAACAGAAGTCCCCTAATAGCTTTCTTCAAGCCTTTTGGATGCCCATGTACTATTCTTCACACTAAGACTCACTTAGGGAAGTTTGAGAGTAAGGCTGAAGAAGGATTTTTTGTAGGATACTCAAATCAAAGCAAAGCCTATAGAGTATACAACAGAGTGTCTAAATCAATTGAAGAAAGTGCCAATGTTGAATTTAATGAAAATACTGCTAACATCAAAGGCACTGGTCCTGATTGGTTATTTGATTTAGATTCACTAACAAATTCTCTGAGCTTTGCTGAGTTTACTGCAGAAGCTGATGCATACAGGGTTGAAGCTGCTAACACAAATTCTCATGCTGCCAATACAATTTCTCATGCTGTTGGCACAAAGTTTCAGACTGCTGCAGATTCAACAAGTTGGGATGATTTCACCACTCTACCACTTCTGTCATGTGATCCTCCAGGGATCCTGAGCACTCAACATGATGCAAATCCAGACACTGAAGTGCCATTCCCAATTCCTGACAACACAGCTCAAACACAAAAGGAAACAGCTCCAGTTTCTAGGCTAGCAGTCCCAACAGCTTCTCAAGCTGTTAGCCTAGAAACTCAAACTGTTCCAGAAACTGAACCATTCACTGGTTCTGATGGAGATGACACAAACCTTGGAACATCCTTCCAAACAGAGAGAGAGCCCACACTAAGAGTTCATAAGTATCACCCTCTCAATCAAATACTGGGTGATCCAAGAACTCCTGTTCAAACAAGGAAGATGGTTCACAATGAGACTGCTGCTGCTGAACAAGCAGTTCCAGAATTCAGCCTAGCTGCTTTTGAACATGCGTGCTTCATGTCTCAACTAGAACCTAAAAAGGCATCAGAAGCACTAAAAGATTCATCCTGGATTGAAGCTATGCAAGAAGAGCTTTTACAGTTTAAAATTCAGAATGTATGGACTCTGGTGGATCTTCCTAAAGGTAAGAGAGCAATAGGTACAAGATGGGTGTTCAGAAACAAGAAGGATGAAAGAGGGATAGTCATCAAAAACAAAGCAAGACTAGTAGCACAAGGGTACACTCAAGAAGAGGGAATAGATTATGATGATGTTTTTGCTCCAGTAGCAAGAATTGAAGCCATCAGACTATTTCTAGCATATGCAAGTTTCAAAGGCTTTAAAGTGTATCAAATGGATGTTAAGTCTGCTTTCTTGTATGGGAAAATTGAAGAAGAAGTATATGTGTGTCAACCTCCTGTTTTTGAAGACTACAAGTATCCAGACAAGGTGTACAAGCTAGACAAAGCTCTCTATGGTCTTCACCAAGCCCCCAGAGCATGGTATGACACACTGTCCTCATATCTTCTACAGAATGACTTCAAGAGAGGCACTCTGGACAAAACACTTTTCACTAAATCCATCAAGACTGAGATTCTTCTTGTCCAGATCTATGTTGATGACATCATCTTTGGCTCAACTAATGATAGGTTGTGCAAGGATTTTGAGGCCCTAATGCACAAAAAGTTTCAAATGAGTTCAATGGGGGAACTCACATTCTTTCTAGGGCTGCAGGTCAAACAGAAGCCTACTGGTCTATTCATAAGTCAATCAAAGTATGTCAAAGACATACTGGAAAAGTTTGGCTATCAAGACACAAAGGTTGCAAGCACTCCAATGGATCCTCATAAACAGCTCCATAAACAGACAAAGATGGCATAGATGTGGACATTCATCTATACAGATCCCTTATAGGATCTCTCATGTATCTAACATCTTCTAGACCTGATATAATGTTTGCTGTCTGTGTGTGTGCCAGGTTTCAATGTTCACCAAAGGATTCTCACTTGGTTGCTGTTAAGAGAATCTTCAGATACCTTAAAGGCCAACCACATTTAGGCCTATCGTATCCCAAAGACTCTCCTTTTGAACTAACCGCCTATTCTGACAGTGACTATGGTGGTTGCAACATTGACAGAAAATCCACAACTGGTGGATGTCAATACTTAGGAGCAAGACTGGTCTCTTGGCAATGCAAGAAACAAACAACTGTCTCCACATCATCCACTGAAGCAGAATACGTAGCAGCTGCAAGCTGCTGCTCCCAGGTAATGTGGATTCAAAATCAGCTAAGAGACTATGGTATGAAATTCTTATCCACTCCTATTTATATTGACAATTCAAGTGCCATTAGCATTGTGCAAAACCCAGTGAAATTCCCAAAAACCAAGCATATAGAAATCAGATTTCACTTCATCAGAGATAGTAATGAAAAGAAGTTAATCCAAGTTACCAAAATACATACAGATGATCAGCTAGCTGATCTATTTACAAAACCTTTTGATGTAGGAAGGTTCACTTTCCTAATATCAAACATTGGTATGGTAAACATGGATTAATTGGTTTCTATTATTATCAACTCAATATGCTAATTTAAGGGGGAGACACTGTTCTATTGAAAAGTTGCACAATTTTACACTAACAGCATAAGTCTTTTCTCATGCTGCTAGTTCATTTTCTCGGACTGCTAGTTATTTTCACTTGATCTGTCAAAGTGTGCAGGGTATTTAGGTAATTTTCCAAGTGTGTGCGCGGGACCTAACCTTTTCGAAACCTTTAAAAGTCCCAGTTTCGTTCAGTTGTAACTACCAGTTACATATTCTTCTTCCACGGCCTTCTGTTTTCTCTCTGAACGATACACACACTCTTTTCAAACCCTAAACCCCAAACCGTCGTTTCTTGATCAATGGAGTTCGTAAAAGAACACAACTGCCTCCCATACACCCTGAAACACACTGACCTTCAACCATTCCATGAGATGATGGACTTCCTCAGGCACTCCCATATCCACTATGCCCTCAATATTAACCCCACTATATACATATCTCATATTGAGCAATTCTGGAATCGTGCCTATGTTCAAACCATCAATGGAGTGCCTACCCTGTCTTCCACAATCGATGGTACTACCATCAATATCACTGAGGAGTCCATCAGAAGTCATCTGCATCTTCAAGATGCCACAGGTATAAAAGACCTATCTCTTACTGCTTTACACTTTGGTCTTCAAAATATCGGATATAGGGGCCCTGCTGATTCTTTTACTTTCTTGAAAGCACACTTTTCTCCTAAATGGAAATATCTTGTGCATATTATTCAGCAATGTTTAAGCCCCAAAAGAACTGGTTGGTCCGAATTTTCTTCAAATATTGCCACTGCCTTAGTGTGCTTTTCTACTGGACAACAGTTCAATTTTTCAAATATGATCTTTCAAGGAATGTTAAGGCATCATTCCCTGAAGAATGGGAAATTTTTGATGTATCCTCGATTTTTGGCAAAAATAATTGCACACACCTGCACTACTTCTAATTTACATAAGAGGATATATGTTTCCCATAGGCACTCACTATCTTCAATCAAAAGGCTGATAAAGCCAAGTGCCAATTTTGTCAGCATTGATGCTCCATTGCCCTCTGCAATGATGAACATCATCACAAGAAACAGAGGAGAGGGGCCTGAGCAGACACAGCCTAACATTACTGCTTCAACCCCAGGACCCCAACCCACTCCTCATGATACACATATTCCCTCTGATCCTTTTGTACAGCCCAAACGCCCACTCAGATACTTATATAAAAGGAAAAGGGGACCAGGAGCTCCTTCCTCCTCCTCCCCTAGACAAGAGCCATATATCCCTGTGCAGGAGGATCCTTCTGCACAGAATATCCAAAGGGAACCAATTGAGGACACTCCCAACCTCAATCAGGAGGTGGACATCTCTTCTGAGACTGTTCATATGGGTTTTGTGGCTGGCACTACTGATGTCTCTGCACAAGAGGCACAGGACAGGGCCAACATCTCTAAGACCACACCCATGGCAACAGCAAGTGTGCAAACACAAGCTGGAAGTCCCCAGTACCAAGAAAAGAGGGGCCCAGAGGTTTCTACTTCTGGTGTTAATGTCAGTGATAGACCACAAACACCCCTGGTGTTATCTGATCTTGAGACTAGCCTGCAACTGATGCTCTTAACGGATCCAAAGCTGAAACCTGTTGTAACAATGTTGGAATACCAAATGTCCATCATTGCTGCACAGGGGGCACAAATTCATGCACTCAAACAGGCAGAAGCTGCTCACAATCAGAAACTGGCTAATCTACACAAAGGGTTTACTCTTTGTGGAAATAAGCTCATCAAACTAGAGCAGTTGATTCAAACCCATGTGGCAAAGGTTGTAGGTCCTTCTGACCAAACCAATGCTTCCAAAAAGGGGGAGAATCAGGAAGTTCCTCAACCAGTCCAAGCAGCTCCAACACCAACAGTCCAAGCAGCATCAACAGCTCCATCTTCTAGGCTAGCAGTCCCAACAGCTTCTCAAGCTGTTAGCCTAGAAACTCAAGCTGCTTCTACAAGAGCAACTGGAGTTGTTATAAGAGAAGGCAGTCAAGCTCCATCCAGTTCAGTCCAACCTACATCTTCTACTACAAAAGATAAGGGCAAGGGTATTCTGATTGAGTCTCCAAAGCACAAATTTTCTACCAGAGAAGCCCAGATTGCCTTTGATGCTGAGATTGCCAGAAAGTTAGCAGAAGAACAAGATCAGGCCTTAGACCAGCAAACCCATGCCCCAATGCAAGATGATGAAACCTTAGAAGATTACCTAAGAGGGTTTGTGGTCAAGCAAGGTGAAAGGAAGAGGAAGATGCCAACTGGGCATACCAAGGCTGAGAATAGAAGATTCTTAATAAATTTTGCCGTTGCAGCAGATATTCCAAAGAAGATTGCTCAGTCTATGACTACTGAAAAGCTGCAAGAAATACATGACAAAGAAATGGAGAAAAGAAAGAAAACAAGAGTCTCTTCAGCAGTTCAGCCAGTACCGAAAGTTCAACCGTCCCAATCAATCCAACCATCAACATTACCAGTCCATCCTGAAGCTGCCAATGCACCTGCTCCCACTAAGAAACCAGTCCAACCTGAAGCTGCCAATGCACCTGCTCCCACTGATCAACCTACTGTTTCTGTTCCATCATCTGTTAAGAGGGTGATCTTTCAGCACCATTTGCAAAAAGCTATGGAGATAGAAAAGTTGATTGATCAACATGACTTCACAAAGCCAGAAATCAACTACTGGTTTGCTAAGTCATTGGACGAAAGGAATTTAAGGGTCAAGTTTGTGATAAGGAGAGAATCTGGACCAGAAGAGGAGTTTGATACATTCTGGCAGATGGTTCATAAGCTGACCAGGGATGAGCTGATAAAGATGTACCACATAGGATCTGTTTCACAAGTTAGATCTGATCTTCCACAAGTAAAACAACTCATCAGAGATCTAAGTTCAGTTGCTGATCCTGAATTTGCAAGAAAAGAAGTGGAAGATGCTGAGAAGAAAGGGAAACAGATCAAGGAAGTTCATATTTTTGTCAAATCCAGAACCTACAGAATCACATTCAAAGATGGATTTGGTATTTTCTTCAATCTCGAGTTTTATAATTTTTCAAAAGATATGCTGCTCCAAATAAAATCAGTTAGGATATCTTGTGATAAAGAAGAGATGAAGAGAGAATTTTTGAAGGCTGTAGATCAGAAGCTTGCACAGTTGTAAGTTTTTGAAAGCCTTGGTTTGTGAATAACAGTTTACTTTTTCATTTCCTTAGTTGTATAAAACTTAAAGTCTTGTATAAAGAATTTAAGTTAGGGGGAGATTGTTGGGAAATAGTTTAAGTATACTCAAGCTGTTAGTTTAGACTTCTCAGACTGTTAGTAGATTTTCTATGTAAATGCAAAGTTCATGCTGCTAGTTGAAGAAACTCGAGCTGCCAGTGTAAAAGTTCAAGCTGCCAGAGCAAAACAACTCAAGCTGCTCAGTTCATGCTGTCAAGTCATTCAAGCTGCTCAACAGTTTCATAAACAGAATGTGCTGATTTTCAGGGAAGATATCTTCACGAAGATTCCAGCATATCTACTATCAGAGAAGTCATAGTCCTTCAAGGAAACACGTCCATAAAGCAATATAAATAGACAGAATATTGTATAGAAGAAATACGCATACACGCATACGCATACAGAGAGAAGTTTTCTGCATATTTTTGAGTCTGTAATTGCTTTATTGTTAAGTTTTCTTAAGCCTCTAAGGTTGTAAAACCCTAAGAACAGTCTGTGTTCTTCGTCTAATCAAAACAGATTAGAGGTGATTGTAATCATTGAATTCAGCAATACAAACAGTCTTGATTACTTCTTATGCTTTATGCTTTATTGATTCTGAAAGTTTTTGTTAAAATAATTAAGTGTTATTCCGCAAACTTCTTAATTAAACTTTGATTCAAAGCAAGATTATTGATTTATACTCTGATAAATTCAAATCAGTTAATCTTGGTTATTCATAATTTTCATAAGTTTCAGATCCTGACAAAACAATCCGCTCAGATAACGGAACAGAATTCAAGAACAAATCGCTTGACTCATTTTTAAATTCTATATGGATTACACATCAGTTTTCAGCTGCTCGAACTCCACAACAAAACGGTGTCGTTAAAAGAAGAAATCGGACACTAGTGGAATCAGCTAGGACGACGCTGGCATATTCAAATTTACCGTTATTCTTATGGGCAGAAGCAGTTGCAACAGCTTGTTTCACACAGAATCCTTCAATCATAAATAAGAGATTCGGAAAGACTCCTTATGAATTGATTAATAAACGAATACCTAATATTAAATTTTTCCATGTATTTGGTTGCAGATGCTTTATTCTAAATGACAAAGATAATCTTGGAAAGTTTAATCAAAAGGCAGATGAAGGAATATTCATCGGATATTCAAAGGAGTCGGTTCCCTTCCGTGTGTACAACAAGAGAACCAAGACAGTCAACGAGAGCGTGAATGTCAAATTTGATGAAGGAGTGGTAATGGCATCTGAACACACCAGTTCAGGACCAGAACCTCAAACGTAGACTTCATTGGAGTCATCTGAACAAAATGCTGAACACTCAGAATTACATAAGTTGTTTGAGAATTTTTACGAAGACTATTTTGAAAAGCCCAAAACTAATGTTCTAAATTTGGTGCCTGACAGGATTACTGAAGATCCAGTCGTAGTCTCTGATCTTTCTCAACAACAAGTTCAGAAGAAACTGGAGAAGCTTCAACAACAAATGTGCAATCGACAACTGAGATTGTACAACCCATTGAACCTCCAAATCCCTCTGAAACCCCCATAACTTCTGAACATTCAGAAGCTCCTACCTCAGATGTCCCACCTACTACATCTGAAGTAACTCCCCAACCAACATATCTAGATCGTAATTCCAATCAAGACCAAATAGAACCATTTCCACATACTTTTAAGTGGACAAGAAATCACCCAATAGAAAACATTATTGGTGATCCATCCGCGTCAGTCCAAATCAGAAGGGCCACCATAAATGAATGTCTATTTTCAAATTTTCTAAGTAAAATAGAGCCCAAGAATGTAAAAGAAGCACTTCTGGACGTTGATTGGATTGTGGCGATGCAAGAAGAACTGAACCAGTTTGAACGGTTAAAGGTCTGGAGACTTGTTGAGCGCCCAAAAGACAAATCCATTATAGGCACGAAATGGATCTTTAAAAACAAGAAAGACGAACATGGAGTAATCATTCGGAATAAAGCTCGTCTCGTTGCCAAAGGATACAGCCAACAAGGAGGGATTCACTACGATGAAACGTTTGCACCAGTTGCACGAATCGAAGCGATTAGAATGTTTTTAGCTTTTGCCGCTCATAAAAACTTTACAGTTTATCAAATGGATGTTAAAACTGCGTTTTTAAACGGGGAACTAACAGATGAAGTATATACATATCAGCCCGAAGGTTTTACTGATCCTTCGAGACCTGATCATGTATATATTTTAGATAAGTCACTGTATGGCCTTAAACAAGCACCGCGTGCTTGGTATGATGCACTTTCAACATATCTGTTGAAATGTGGATTTAACAAAGGTGCAGTTGACACAGCCCTGTTTATAAAACGTCAGGGGTTGGATATCATAGTTATACAAATATATGTAGATGACATAATATTTGGGTCTACAAATCCAGAATTTTGTAAGAAATTCGCATTTTTAATGTCCCAAAAATTCGAAATGAGCATGATGGGATAAATAATTTTTTTCCTAGGATTACAAGTAAAACAATTAGTTGATGGTATTTTTATCAATCAGTCAAAATATATACAAGATATGTTAAAGAAATTTAACATGGTCAACAGTACTCCTATGAAAACTCCCATGGCTCCGGTTTCAAAGTCAAAACTCGATGAGGACATTTCAGGGAAACCTGTAGATGTGACCCACTATCGAGGTATAATTGGGTCATTAATGTACTTAACAGCTAGTAGACCGGATATTATGTTTGCTACATGTGTCTGTGCAAGATATCATTCAAATCCTAAAGAATCACACTTAACAGCTGCGAAACGAATTTTAAGATATCTCAAAGGAACTCCAAATCTTGGTTTGTGGTATCCTAGAGAATCTTCATTTAATCTAACTGCTTTTTCTGACGCTGATCACGCAGGTGATAAGATGGACAGAAAAAGTACGTATGGAGCAGTAAAGTTCTTAGGTGACAAACCCGTATGCTGGTCATCCAAGAAACAACATTGCGTCTCAGTGTCTACAGCTGAAGCAGAGTATGTTGCTGTATCTTCTTGCTGTTCTCAGGTGTTGTGGATGAAGAGCCAACTGCGCGATTACGGGTTTACACCAAAGAAAATACCAATCTACTGTGATTCTCAGAGCGCAATAGCTATTGCCTCAAATCCGGTGCAACATTAATAAACAAAACACATTGACATTCGGTACCACTTTATAAAAGATCATGTAGAAAATGGAAATATAGAATTATATTTTGTGCCTACTGAATATCAACTAGCTGATTTGTTTACCAAAGCGTTAGATGAAAAACGGTTTAATTTTTTGGTATACAAATTAGGTATGTTGAATCGTTAAGATTTAATAATTCAGTAGTTTCAATTTCTAATTTTAAAATTTTCATTTTTTTATTGATTTTAGTCTGATGTTAAATTCTTGAATCTTAAAAAGTTAATATTCTTTGGAGTTTAACAAGATATGGATTGTCTGTGCAGGGGGAGCAGAAAATAAATTTGTCTGATTTTGAGTAAATCTGATAAAATTTATCTGATATTTTGTAGGGGGAGCTGAGCTGAGAAAAAGAATACACATTTGAGGGGGAGCAGCATTCAGAAAATAATTTTTTTTTTCTATTTAAGTTTATTTTTTTGTTTTTGTTTTTGTTTGTATTTTCAATTTTTTTGTGTTTAAATCTGTTTTTGGATTTTTTTTATCTGAAAATTTTTTTTGTTGTTGTTTTATTTGTTTTTGTTGTTTTGATTGTGTTGAAAATTTTTTTTTGACACAATAGAAGGTGGGTGTTTTTAAATGGACCTTTCGTGGATTAATGTGAATTCAAATATGGGCCGGTGATTTTTTTTAAAACATGGGCCGGTTCATAATCTCTATAAATTTAAAATTTCAATTTAAAATTCACTTTTTCGGATATTAGAATATTCATCATCTTCTCCAAAAAGTTTCTTCATCTTTAAGAAACCGAAAACACACACACCTTCGAAAGCTTCAAGAAAGAATTTCAATTCATTGTGAGTAAAAACATTTGTTTCTTTCATTTTTATATTCTTTATTTCTCAATAAAAGCATCTATCTGTGAATGTTCGTGTTTATGTTCGTATTTTCTGTTTTTCAGTGTTCATGGTGTTTATCTGTATGTGTTCATAAATCTGAAATTAATTGTGTGGCCTGATTTGGTTTATCAATGTGAACATGAATATGAAATTTCATGATTCAAAACAAACCACACAAACAAGAAATTTGGATTTAAGTGTCAAAAACTTTCGTGTTCTTCTTGTTACTGAAACTTGAATTTTTTACAGCTTAAATGTTGTTTTTAATCAAAGTTCAGTAAAACAAAAATGTTTAAAATTGATTTTCGAGGGGGATACAAGTTTTAAATCACTGAAAAACTACATGGAATTAATGTAATAATGTATTCCGTATATTTTCACCACCTTGACGATTTTCTTATCATACACATGAAGAAACAAGCTCAATAAATGTGAAATGATGAAGAAGAAGACAATATGAATGTTGAGAGTAAATGAACAGTGGCAGCTGAGTTTTCTATTTATAATGTCAACCGTGTATTAGAAAGTAACCCTAGGAGCCTATTTCTAGGCTCCTTTAATTAACTTCTACAACTTGGCACATTTGGCCCCTTGACTTTTACATAAACATAAATTACATGGAAATTAAATACAAGACAAGATACAAAGATAATAAATATTACAAAACAACTCCTATGATCGAAATAATAAATCTAACAATCTCCCCCTTTTCGATTACATAGGAGGTCCTGGAACTCTGGCGTGGTCAGTTGATTCTCGGAGACCAAGTATGACGTCGAAGCGTCTGGTTACTTGTCTCAGATGTAGCCTTTCGTTCAGTTATTCAATGCCGCTGAGGATATCCTGAATCTCCTGTGGTGAGCATCTAAGTTCTGGATTTGGTTGAGCGTCAAAGTCTTGAACTTTCTGAGTAAGCGCTGCTCGAACCAATCTGATAGTGCCGTCGAAGTAACAAGGAAGATCCTCAAAGCGCATGAATCTTTTATATCCTTTCTGGTTCAAAAAGATAACCCCTGGCTGTCCTCGAAGCAGAACTTTGTAAGCCGGATAGTGGTCTAGCAAAAATATATATTGTTCAGGAGCTTTCAGACCCACTTTGACTAAGGCACTCTCAATCGCCATCTGGAAATCTCTGAGGCGCATTATGATTGATCGGCGATTCATGCATCGAACCAGGGCTGCTAGAGCAGTCATGTGTGTCAGACGACCCTTGACTCTATTTTTCATCTTTTTGTGCAGACGCTCTATGTCGTCTATGTTTACGAAGTCAAGGTCGCTTTCATATAATTCTTGAATAGTACCGTCTTCTCTGAGCACCTCGAAGGCTGGAGTGTAGACTCTGGCTCTCTTGTACATATGAATGTTATTGATTTTGACTATTTTGGACTTTGACCAGTATTTGCTCTTGTCTCTTGTTTCCCTTAGCATCATCTGATTGTATTCAGCTTGAACGCATCGAGATGCATCAGTCATTACCATTAGAAGACGTCTACTGTAAGATCCCGGCTTCTTTCTGAAGACCATTTTGAACCTTTCTTCCAAGAAAGGATTTTGAAATTGATCAGCCGTGAACTTCTTCAAAAATTCTTTTAACCCCTGGACCGGAGGTTCTTCTAATTCTTTAGGAGGAGCCTCAAGAAGTTTCAATACTCGGTCTCTCTGGTCCTGACATAACTCTTTTTTTGTTTCTGCATCCAGATTGTGGACTTGTCCCCATGAGTACCACTTTATCCATTCCTCGTCTGTCCTGTCATATGTTGCGGTGACTTCTCTAGTATCAAAACAGTCGACAGTTTTGGATCCGGATGTTTCAGCGATATGGGCATGCGGAGCTGATTGAGTTGGAAGGGTTGATTGGACTGATGGAGTAGGTATAACTGATGGCAATTCTTTCGGTGTGGGACTGGGTTAGATTGATGGAGTTTCTGTGGGAGTGAATGAAGGTGATTGGATGGAAGAAGATGTTTGTGGTTGGGGTTCATTGGGTGGAGAATCCAAAATCTCAATTGGAATTGGAGGTGATTTTTGTGGAGATTGGGGTTCAGGCTTTGGTGTGAGAAAGGTATAGTCGTTATCAGTATCAGAGTCTGAGTCAGACACTAATATGATTTTGACTTTTTCATATTTAGGCTCATAGGTCACCATTGCTGACATGGGGTCTAACGGAGCTGGGCCCTCAATCTGTAGAGGTTCATATTCTATCATCAGTGCTTCCGTAGCCTCATAAGTCTGATCCCCAGACCCAGACCCTTGAATTTCTGTGCCTTCAGCCTCTGCTCCCCCTACAATAATCATGGAATCCTCATGATGAACCTTTTGTCGTTTCTCCCCCTCATGACGATCAGGGTCGTCCTGGTCGTCATGCTTTCTTTTTGGGGCCTCGGCCTGAGTGCGGCATTGGAGTTCAATAACTGCCGACTCCAGGCGATCCATTCTGGAATTAAGCTGTTCCTGGACTTGCAGAATCAGGCGGTTAAGCGCATCAATCTTGTCCGACAGCTCCGATATCTGATGATGGACTGAATGGGAACCTGGTGGGGGGCCAGCTTCGGAGGCGACACTCTTACCCTTGATTAGTGAAAGAAGGGCGGTGTGACGTTCCTCGGCGGCTTCCCTTTGGGCGTCCAGGTCAGCCCGGGTAATCACTCCGGCAGCACGTAATGCTGCCGTTAGCATCTCCAGATTGATTGGGAGATGGCCTGAAGTGGATGGCATTGATGGAGCCACTTCAGGTCTTCCTTCCGTCATTTCTGGCTCCACTAAGGGACGCTCAGATCTGGAAGTTTGTTGAGCTGCCACGGAGGCAGCTCTTGGGGATGCCACAGAGGCATCGTGCGTTGTGTGTATTTGTGGGGATGGAATCGTGAATGGAGGAAGTTCGGTCACGTGGGGAGGAGTGTGACCTCTTTCAACACCGCCACTCTCCGAATGAGAGGGCGATGGAGTATGTGGTAGTTCCCCATGGAATGAAGTGGTTTCCCTTTGAGGGGAAACCAAGTGGGTGGTGGGGGTGATTTCGACCGTTGGACGGACGGTCTTATGAAGAGGAGTCCGGCTAATAGGGCTTGGTTCACCCTCGGATTGAATCTCCCTCGCTCTCACGACAGAGACAGTTCTTTCGGAATGTGCCGTCTCTGCCGTCTCACCTCCTTCTCCCTCCCTCACAATCTCAGTCTCCCGCTCACCGAAACCCATAGAATGCTGAACATCCATCCTTTCTCCCTCATGCTCACTCTCTCCTGGCTCACCTTCGGATTGGTTAGTCTCAGTCGATTCCGACTGAGACTCATCCGGATAACTCTCTTTTATATAAGCCCTTACCCGCTCCATGCCCCTTGACCTCATTAGTAGAGATAGAGGAATTTTCATTACCGGTACCGTCGGGGCCCCCTTTGGCAGAGTTAACTTTTTAATTGCCACTGTGGGGTAGACATCAGCCTCCGGACGCTCATGAATATCGTCGTCTTGGTCCATTGCAAACTGAATAATGAGTTGCAGGAATCGTTGAAGAGGAATGTACTTCCTTCCTTTCTTTGTGCCCCGTTCTATATGGACTCTTCGAAGCTCTTCGAACAAGAATGAAGCATAGTCCACGTGTCGGTCAAAGGCAATGCCTGTGAACATGGCTAGTACCTGTGCCGACGCTGAGTCATGACCTGAATGCTTTGCAGTGAAGCATTTGTTGAGCACATCGAATAGTATCCGCCAGTGGGATTGAAGGATTTCGTGCGGAAGTCTGATGGTTTAGAGAGGGTACCGTCATACCCCAGAGATTGAATCTCAGCTAGGGTTTCAGAGACGCATGGGTTTGGGTCGAACAGGTCACGGGTGGGAAGGTAGAATTCCGCGGGTAGATGAAGAATGTGGCGGATGGCAGAGGTAGTGATTTTGACCGGAACGCAGTCAATAGTGGATGTGAAGTGAGGTTCGGGGTCGGTTATATATTTTAGTCTGTTCCAGAATTGTTGGAAATATATCTGGGGAACAGCTCTGGCAGTGGATAGTGCATAATATATGGGATGGCGGGTGAGGATGTCGAAGGCTAGGGTTTGGGTTTCTTTGGAGAGGATGGAAACGTCGAGTTTCAGTTATGTGGAATGAACTCGACAAACTCGGCGCTTGGTAGGATGGATTCCTCAGGTAGTTGAGCATTGTTATTTAGGATGGGGGGATGGGGTACGGTGAGAATGATTGCGGGATCCATTATCCTGCAAAGTGCAACAAAGTTAGAATCATAAGACTTGAGATGATAATGCATTGATGTGAAGTCTAGATGAGTGTGAAATAGAAATTGTCTGATCTGTTTAGCATCGGGTCTTTATTAGCAGAATAAAATTCCACTAATAAAGTCCATAGTCAATCGTTAAGAGACCGATGTTAGATAAGACCGTTTCACTCAAACACTAATCCTAACTCTAATCAATGGTGCACTTAGATGGAAATATTTTTGTGAGTTTTGAATTTATATAAAAATGCAGAAATGGAAAAATGAAAAAATTAAAAAAAATCCTAAGTGTTGGATTTCGGATGGTCCGAATTCGGATGAACAGTGTCACCGAATTCGGATCAATCCGAAATCGGATGATGCATGATTGATGAGTGGTGGTCCGAATTCGGAGGTGGTGAGGAACGGGGACCGAATTCGGATGAGGATCCGAAATGCAAGTCATGTAATGAATGAAAGGTCCGAATTCGGATGGGTTATGAAACATGATCCGAATTCGGATGATGACTTATGTAAATGCATGAAATGATATGGATAGGTCCTGAGTTCGGATGGTACCCAGAATTCGGATGGTACCCAGAGTTCGGATGGTACCCAAAATTTTGGCCCTGCTTTGATGGTCCGAATTCGGATCAACAGTGACCCGAATTCGGATCACCAGTGGTCCGAACTTTGGATTTATGCTTTGTAAATTTTTGAAATTAGTCTAAGTAGGACATCCGAATTCGGGTGGTGGTCCGAATTCGGACATCCGAAACTGCATGAGTGCATTAAATGTGTTCATGCAAAAATAAACGTGAACAGTTGAAATGTTAACAAAAATGCATGAGATTACAGATCCTAGTCTAAAATTACATAGAGAACAATTTATCTAACTACAACTAAGTAAATATAACACATTAAACTACGTAAAATGAAGAAAAACCGAAAATAAAAACTAGAAAAATTTTGAAAATCAAACAAGTAAACTAGGAAGTTAAACACTGAAATAAGGTGAAAAAGATGTTACCTGATGATGCCGATGATGGAAAATGCAAGAAAAACAGAAGATAATGATGGTCCAAAAGCTTGAAACGGTGAATATGATGGTTCGTGGGCGGTAGTCAACGAGAGCAAGTGAGGAAGAAGAAGAATGAAAAGCTTGAAGTGGAAGAAACCCAGTTGACCGATTGACCTGCCCATTTATAGGCATGCGGGTCGTGGGTCGGGGCGAGAGGATCCGCGCCCAATTGGGAGTTGGGCCGCCGGGTTGGGCTCAACACACACACACACAACATTGAATTAAATGGGCCTTTAAGGAAATTAATAAAAACAAAATTAAACAGAAATTTTGGCCCAATTTTTATTACATCTTTTTTTTTTGAAGTTTCGCTATGAGACTTCAAGATAAAATATTTTTAGTATTTTCTTTAATTTTGAAATTAAAATAAAATGAAATAAAGTAATGTAAAATCTTTTTGGTTTTTTTTTGATAAATTTGAAAGAAAAAATCTTTTTGTGATTTTCTGACATATTAAATTTAAGCTTAAAATTAAATTGAAAAATTAAGACCAACCTAAAATTTAAAATTTAACTATAAAAGAAATAAAGAGAAACACAGAATTATAAAATTTAAAATCCTAACTCTACTCCCCCTCAAATAAATCCCGGTTCTTTTCCTTTTCTTTTCCAGATCACGACAACCCTTTTTAGCCTTACAAACACAGACAAACCTGGATATTGTTTGCATCCCACTCCGTGATGAACAATTCACACAACAATTTATCAGGATCATTAATTATTAAAAATATACGTAGATAATGAAATATTGAGTTTCAATTTTTGTGACACAATCCTTAAATTTAAATAACAGATATTTTCTAAAATAAAGGAATCTCAATAATGATAGATTGAAATAGAATTATTTAAGACAATATCTGATATTTAATTGGAAGGTGGATTCAACATGCCGATATGGGATACCAAAAACTGAAAACGAGGTTCGTCTAAAGCTTTTGTAAATATATCCGCAAGTTGGTATTCCGTGCCAACAAAATACAACTCAATGGTTCCCTTTTCTACGTGATCTTTAATAAAATGATACCTGATATCTATGTGTTTTGTTCGAGAGTGCTGCACGGGATTGCAAGAGATGGCAATTGCACTTCGAGAATCACAGTAAATAGGGATATTGGTGAGTGAGAACCCATAATCGCGTAATTGTGTTCTCATCCAAAACACTTGAGAGCAACAGCTTGCAGCTTCTACATACTCAGCCTCAGCTGTAGATGTGGAAACACAATTCTGCTTTTTGGAAGACCAACTCACCGGTCTATCTCCTAAAAACTGTATTCCTCCCGACGTGCTTTTTCTGTCCACTCTACAACCTGCAAAATCAGCATCTGAAAACGCAGTAAGATCAAAATCGGTTCCCTTTGGATACCATAGACCAAGTTCGGGTGTACCCTTAAGATAACGAAAAATGCGTTTTACCGCAGTTAGGTGTGATTCTTTTGGGTTGGCCTGAAATCTAGCACAAAGTCATGTTGAAAACACTATATCCGGCCTACTGGCAGTCAAGTATAGTAAGGATCCTATCATCCCTCTGTAAGTTGTATTATCGACACTTTTCCCGGAAGGATCGGTGTCTAACTTACAGTTGGAGGCCATGGGAGTTGCGATACTCGTGCAAGAGTCTAACTTATACTTCTTGAGAATGTCAAGAGTATATTTTGACTGGTTCACAAAAATCCCATCCTCAAGTTGTTTGACTTGTAATCCGAGGAAAAAGTTCATTTCCCCCATCATACTCATCTCAAACCTGGACTCCATTAGGGCTGAAAAATCCTTACAAAAATTACTGTCAGTAGATCCAAATATAATATCGTCGACATAAATTTGTACTAACATTATATGTGGGCCTTCCCTTTTTGTGAACAGAGTTGTGTCCACCACACCTTTATAGAAACCGGCAGAAATAAGGAAATTTGAAAGACTATCATACCATGCTCGAGGTGCTTGTTTTAAACCATAGAGGGCCTTATCTAGCACATAAACATGGTCGGGTTTATGTGCATCAACAAAGCCTTGTGGTTGTTCAACATACACCTCCTCGTTAAGTTCACCGTTTAGAAAGGCAGTCTTGACGTCCATTTGGTACACTTTGAAATCTTTGTGTGCCGCATACGCCAAGAAGATTCTGATTGCTTCGATCCGTGCAACTGGAGCGAAGGTCTCGTCATAATCTATCCCTTCTTGTTGTCGGTAGCCTTTGGCAACAAGTCTTGCTTTATTCCTTATCACAATGCCGTTTTCATCTCGTTTGTTCTTAAAGATCCACTTCGTTCCGATGACTGTACGGTCTTTTGGCTTGGGAACTAACCACCATACTCTTAGCTGTTCAAACTGGTTGAGTTCCTCTTGCATTGCAACTATCCAATCTGGATCTGTCAGGGCTTCATCCACACGAGCGGGCTCTATCATACTCAAGAATGATGCGAAGAGACATTCATTAGCAGATGCCCTACGAGTTTGGACTCCTGTGGATACATCACCAATATTTGATCTGTTGGGTGACTTCGGGTCCATTTGATCTCGTGTGGAAGGGGTGCTCGGGATGGAACCTCTGTGGTTAATGTGGGGATGGATGAGGATTCATGGTCAATGGTTTCAAATGAAGGTACCACTGGTTCAGGTTCGATTCCCGAGTGTTCAGGTGAAGGAAGAATTGTTGGTATTTTATGTGAGGGTATTATAGGAGTAAATTCAACTGCGGATGTGTCGGTGGATGATGTAGATGGATGAGGGTATGTTGAAGAAGATGGAGCGGAGAAACTTTGCGGCGCAGTTGAACTGGAAGGATCACCTACATTATTGACAACATTAGAAACACTAGCGTTAGGACCGAAAAATTCAACATAAAAAGGATCAAATAAATTAACCAAATCTGAAGAAGAAAAAGAAATGGGGTTATTGGAAGAGTCTCCAGGCATTTGTGTAATGCGTGGTCCTGATTGATCAACTTCGGGTGCCAGTTCAGCCAACTCATCAAATGTGACGTGCACACTTTCATTGACTGTTCTGGTTCGGGTATTGAATGCGCGATATGCCTTCGAGTTGGATGAGTATCCAATGAAGATCGCTTCATCCGCGTTTTCGTTAAATTTCCCGAGGTTGTCTTTGTCATTCAGCACATAGCACCTGCAACCAAATACATGTAAGTACTTGATAAATGGTACTTTATTCAAAAAGAGTTGGTAAGGAGTTTTGTTAAAGCGCTTATGGATGATGGAGCAATTTTGTGTATAGCATGCTGTTGATACGACTTCGGCCCAAAAGAACGGAGGTAGCTTTGAGTATGTGAGCATTGTACGAGCGGCTTCCACTAGCGTACGGTTACGCCTTTCCACGACCCCATTTTGTTGAGGTGTTCGAGCAGCAGAGTATTGATGCTGAACACCTTTGGATCGAAGGAAGCCCTCAACTACTGAGTTCTTGAACTCCGTGCTGTTATCTGATCTGATTGATTGCACTGACCGCTGCTGTTGGGTCTCGACACTCTTTATAAAATCAATAGTTTCTTGAGCTGTCTCGTCCTTGGAACGCAAGAACCTGACCCAGGTATATCGAGAATAATCATCAACGATAACCAACACATATCGTTTTCCATTTATGCTTTGAGTTCTCATCGGTCCGCATAAATCCATATGAAGTAATTCCAATACTCTTTTTGTTGATGGTTCGGGCTTTGGTTTGTGAGATGAGCGTTTCATTTTTCCTTTCTCACACGCTCCACACAGATGGTCCTTTTCATAGCGCAATTCAGGAAGTCCTTTGACCAATTGCTTCGCAGCCAGCTTGTTGATATTATCAAAATTCAAATGGGATAATCTTCGATGCCACAACCAAGAGTCTTTTGAAGAGGCTTTTGATAGTAGGCAAATGTTATCCTTCACTATTAGCTTAGCTACGTCAATGGTGTAAAGGTTAGAGTTTCGGGAACCAGTTAAGATTTCTTTTCCATCCACGCTCTTAACACTGCAGTTCTTAGCCCTAAACGTTACTTCTAGTCCTTTGTCGCAGAGCTGTCCTATGCTAAAAAGATTATGAGATAACCCCTCAACATAGTCAACGTCCTTGATGACCAGATTATTTAGAACTAAGTCCCCGTATCCTTTTATGTGAGCCTGATGGCTGTTCCCGAATTTCACAGTTTCGCAATACTGTTCAACAACGTTGGACAGCAATTCTCTTCTTCCAGTCATGTGCTTGGAGCAACCCGAATCCATATACCCAATGGACTTAGCCTGAAAAACACATAAATTCATATAATGAAAAACTATATGCATTTAAACACATCCATTTTTAATTCACAATCAAACCGTGTTCTGAACCGAGATGTTCAGAAAACATGATGAGTTAAGACCGGGTCCTGGGCTGTGTGCACAGAAGCCAAACGTGTCGGTTTAAGCACAACCGACAAGCAAAAGAACGGGTCCTAGTCTAAGGTAACTAGAAGCCATTTCTTTGAAGAACGGGTCTTGATCAGAAGTAACCAAGAACCATCTGCATAAAGATCACACAACCTTGGGTACCCACCTCAATATGGGTCCCTTTTTGTTAGGATTTCCAGATTTATATGGCACGTGTACAGATTTAGAATCCCAATTAGCATTTGTGTGTGGTCCGAATGCACAACCCTTTGGAATCCATTGAAGATTGGATTTATTGGGTTTTGGAACCTTAGGCGCTGAAATTGCCTTCGGTTTTTGTCTTTTTGAGACCTTTTTGACCATTGCTTTGGTTTTGGGCCTTGGCAACGGACAATTTTCAACTTTGTTTGTGGCCGATGATGCACTATTTTTTGTTTTCTTTTTCCGAATACGTTTAACAGGATAAGGCATGAAAGCATTCATTTCAGGTGTAAGGTCTACCACTGCAAGATCTATCTAGACGCGGATCCGTTAACGAGTGCGGAATCCTCGTTGACGGTTAGACGGACAACTCTCAACCAACGGAAACACGGAGACTATTAGACGCTGAACGAACGACACACGAACGATCCTACGTACTAATTCTCTCCGAAACGGGACTCACCTAGCTGATAAACTCGAGATCGCCTATTGCTTAATTCCTCACGAATTCTGCCAAAGGTCTGCTAATGATTCGAGTCTATCCCTAATTATAGGCCCTGATTCGAGTCTGTTGTGGGCCAACCTCGAATCTGGCCTAAGGCCCATTCGAATCTGTCCATCTGACAGATTCGAATCTAACCTATTCGAATCTAAGGACTCATTCGAATCTATCACAGATTCGAATGTATCCTTTTATGCAATTCGAATCTAGCCTTTGATATATATAACTAAGTGTTTGAAACTTATGTTTTAACTTATGCTTGAGTTAATCTTTGACCTTTATGTTTGAACTTCTTGTAATATGTAACATCAAGTTCAAGCACACAATCAATAACAGACAAACACATATTAAACATATATAACAAAATACTTGGTTAATAATCAGAATATTACCTAAACACATAATGCAGATCGATTAGACTGCTATCGTCACACAGGGTGTACCAACAGACTCCCCCTTGACGATAGCTTCTAATTATTTACATTACATCAAATTTAAGTACTAGAGCTATATATATTACTACCTGCATATAATCCTGCATCTATACAAACTTTGACTACCTTTTGGAACTTCCTGGCTTCAGATCTCCATGGTTCAGTAAAGAAGATAGGCTGATCATGAAGCTTCTTCAGGTCGTCCTTTGATAGGTTTATCAAGTGCAATGGATCATATACCTTCAAAATTACCTGCTCGTCTTGATCTTCAATGATAGCTTCAGCAGTGTCAATCTCTAGGTACCACCACTTCATGTTGCTCAAAACATTCTGTGGCATTGGTTTCATAGGAACTTTCTTCAGACATTTGACTGGCTTATACACCATTCTGGCCCAAGGTCTTCCAGTATGAGGATCTATCCTTGATCCATCCTCGACCCTTTTGCCTGATCTCGGCTTAAGCCTCTCAAATTTGCCTGATCGCCCTTCTTTCCTTATAATTCTTTCAATAACGTTCGCGTAGGGATCATCTCCAATATTGATCAGCTCCTTCCAGGCTAACTCTTTAACTTCAATCTTGGGCAATGAATTAAACGCTTTCAATGTCCGCCTCAAGTATTGAAGACCATCTCTTCTTTTCAAAATAAACAGCTGCAGTTCTCTGTCAAAGAACCAGCTAATAATCCCTCCAGCAAAATTTCCAGCACCTGGATTTCTCATCTTCTTCATCTTCAGCTGATCTTTCTTTTCTTCCTTCTTGAACCAAAGATTTAACAGATCAGCTCTAGATGGCTCTTTCTCAGCCTCTTCAAGGTCTTTATCTTCAGCTGAGGCTACCTTGATGTAATCAATATCAATCACATTATGATCTTGGCTTTCATACAGTTCAGTGATTGGTTGTGAATTGATTATTACTTCATTAACGTGATCATCTTCATCATCTAGTACTTCATCATCAGATCTCCAGTCAGCGACGTCATCTGGAATGAACTCACCTTCTTCAACTTCTTCTAATTCTTCAATATCCTCTTCAAAATCAAATTCCATCAGCTCTTCTTCAATATCTTTTAGCGCATCTATCATGTCGCTATCTAAAGTCTTTGAAGAACTTGCTTCTCCTCCTGGACTAGGCTCCCCCTGAGATTGAGCAGTCTGAGCTGCAGAAAAATCTACTGGCTCATTCTGTCTTTGTGGGCTGGGATCATTGCCTTGGTTGTCTTCATCATCTTCATCTCTCGGCCTCTGTGCTTCCTGATCACGGCACGATGTCTCCCCCTGAGCCTGTAAATTTTTCATTAACTGCTCAATTAGGGAGCGCATCGACCTTATCTCGGCTGACTGATCACAAACAAAGGCTTTTAGCTCTAAGTTCTCTTCCTGAACTGTGTCCACAATCTTCTTTAGGTCGGCATTATGAGTCTGAATCTCGCCGACTGCCTTTGTTAAGCCTAAGATTTGGATATTTTGGAAGTCGACTCGCGCTTTTAGCTGCTGAAACCTTTGATTGTCGGCGTATGAGGATGAGGTTGATGGGATGGACTGAATTGGAGTTG
>JAANYP010002081.1:15740-34301 GCA_020465985.1 Centrapalus pauciflorus | reverse complement strand
TTACCGTCTACCCATTAACGAGGATTCCGCACTCGTTGACGGTTCCGCGTCTAGATAGATCTCGTAGTGGTCGACCTTACAAGTGGTATCAGAGCCATAGGGGTGTTCTTGGTGTTCTTCGTGTTCATCAAGATATATCCTAGGTTTCTTGACGCTTTTGGACGGTTTTTCTCTCATCTGTGTGTTTTTCGTGTTCTTCGAGCCTAGCAAATAGTCATCCGGGAAATACTTTGTGTTTTTCACGTTTTTGATCGAAATCAATATTTTTCGTTGCAAAAATATTGATTTAATCTGCAAAACGTTAAAAAATCAAAGTATTAGCCGTTTTTCGAGTTTGCGGCGCTCGAATCTATTAGGGGTAATTAGGGTTACACTTAGTATCGAGTCTAACCAAATACGCTCCTTTCGAGTCTGATTCAGAGGGTTTTCGAATCTAATTCGAGTTTGTGCTAGTTTCGAATAGGGTCTCGAGTCTGCTGTCATTCGAGTTTAATTCGAGTTTAGTCTAGAATCGAATAGGGCTTCGAATCTACTGTTTCTTCGAGTTTGCTTGACCTTTGAATCTGAGGAATTTCGAATCTGTCATATGTTTCGAATTTAATTCACTTACAACACTTAATCGAATTTAATTCCAAATAAATTAGAATCTAATTATATTCGAATCTACATAGATTCGAAAGAATTAACTCAAATTAGTTTTGAATTAAATTAATTAAGTTCAATTCAATTACTTTCGAAAAGATGTCAAATCTTCAAAAATTCCTGGAAATGGACCACGAGGTCGGGAAGGCAAACACTCCGCCTAAGCTGATGAAACTCGAAGATTATTATTGGTGGAAAGATCGGTTTACCGATTTTATGCGTTTCAATGACATGCGCATGTGGGTATGTATTGACGAAGGATACATTCCACCAATTTCTGAAGTTGAAGGCCGTCAGAGAGTCTTATCATACCAAATGATGAAAGAGGATGATAAGAAACTGTATGAAGCCGAGAACAAAGCGTTTTCGATAATTCGAATGGCGTTGCCTCAGGATATACTACACACATTTAGGACTCAAAAGACATCTAAGGAACTTTGGGAGTCACTAGAGAAGAGGTGTGAGGGTAATCCTAGGGTTCGAGGAAAGCGTACGGAGCTGTTGAAACAACAGTTTGCGATTTTCAAGGCGATAAAGGATGAACAGCTGGATGATACCATCACCCGGTTCTATCATCTGTTGACGGAGCTTGAAAGTCACGGGATTGAGTATACTGACACCGACAAGAACAATAAGCTTCTTGATGCCTTACCAGCCAAATGGGCTATGTATGTGGCAATGATCAAGCTTAATGAAGACAAGTATTATACCCAATCTCTAGAGGATATCGTGGGAACGTTGCGGGCATATCACTTCGAGCTACTGAAGGCCGAAACTGATTACGAACAAGTCCAGAATCCAGCAATTTATTTTGGAAAATCAACAAAACCTTCAGCGACCGCCGATCTGAAGACTGCTACAGCGTTTTTCACCGGAGAAACGTCGTCACCAGCAGAGTCTGATGACACACTGAACAGAGCGTTCTTAGGGTTGGGAAGATCAGAAGAACAGCAACCTCAAGCAGCACAGGCGACGACATCTCAGAGCTATTCTAAGATGCCCATGAGCGCAAAATCAGCGGAAGAACATTTGAATCTGCTTGCTTCATTTGTGGTTGCGTATGGGAATTGTGTTCAGGGGAAGATTAACGATCCTGCTCTCTGGGATGAAGACTACGATCAGGTCGACCCTGACGATCTTGAGGAAATGGATCTAAAATGGCAACTGGCCATGGTAACCCAACGGGTTAAGAGATTCATTAAAAGAACTGGGAGGAATCTGACGATGAACAATAAGGGGATTGGATTTGATAAATCCAAAGTCAAGTGCTATAACTGTCAAGGTCTGGGGCACTTCACCAGAGAATGTCAGAGACCAAAGGTAGATACGTACCAAGGGCAGAATCAGCATAATGGACAGTTTTAGAATCAGTCCCAACAACGATACCTTCCGAGTTCATCTGCCGGTCAAGCCAATCTAGCTGGTCTACTATCCAATGTCACTTCAGACAGACAGCTAGATGGTACTTATGACTGGAGCTCACATCCAGAATCAAATGCTCGGGCTTTTATGGCTGAAGTCACGGAGACTGGGTGTGAAGGGGAAGAGCAGACCACAAGGGAAAACAGTCCGATGTGGGTGGAGAAGACGAATGATCAGACAGTTCTGGAGTTTGCCGCTCAAATGGCCAATGTGAAATCCGACCACACAAAGGTTAGTCTGACTTACTCTCTTTTTCATGAGTTATGTGCATTGTGTGTTACTTCTAATAATAGGTTAAATCTAGTCTTAGAATCACAAAAAACCATAACTGCTCAAAATGAGTCTTTAAAGGCTGATAATGCTAGCTTAAACGACATTAAGCAAGATCTTAAGGAAAAACTTAAGGACGTAATAGTTCTGAAAGACAAACTGAGTGAGCAGTGTGTTAGGTTAGAGCTTATGTATGAGCATGTAGAGGCCTTGACCAAAAACCTTAAGGACAAAGAAATAGAGCTAGCTGAAACAAAGGTAAAGGTAGCAGAGGCCAATAGTAAGCTAGAGAAGTTTAGGAATTCAAGCCTGAACCTAGGGAAAGTTTTAGATGCTCAAAGACAATCTAAAAAGCCCGTAGGTCTAGGATTTCATGAAATTCCTCCACCTTTTAATGCAAACTACGTGCCTTAGCCTCAGGAGAAAACTGACAAATCTGTAGACTTAGAGGACATACCTGAACCTATATCTGAGCCTATAGTAGAAAATACACCTAAGGTGGCGGACACAACTGTCAAGGTTAAGAAAGTCAAATTTGTGTCTTCCTCCAGTGAAACACTTGCAGGAAAACATAAAATTGATTTGTCTGATCAGGACGATGAGCCAGTCGCAATAGATGTACAAAAGGACCAAGACACTAGTGAGACACCTAAGTCTAAGGGCTCAGACAAGAAGTCCATGGATAAGATGTCCTGCTTTAGATGTCACGAAAAGGGGCATGTTGCTTCTCACTGTCCGCTTAGGAAAGCCGAAGTTACTCCTAAGACAGTGAACCCAACACCTGTTAAGTCCTCAACAAATGTGGCGAGCACTAGTAGTTCTCAGAGTACCGAGAAAACTGTGCAGGCCGCACCAAAACCAGTTGTGAAACAAACATCGGTAAAGGTTGGACCAAAGGAAGTGGTTAGGACAAATTCACCGAATCGTGTCATTAATCAATCTTGGTCAGCACCTCAACAAGTCTATAGGAGCACAACACCTAGCAGGGCACACACTCCAGTTAGGTCTCATACTCCTGTTAGACATTACGCACCGGTAAGAGCTCAGGGATCACAGTCTGAAATGCAATATAATAGGAATTATTCTAGAGCTCCACAACAAATGCCTACTCAAAGGCAAAGAGTGAATTTAAATCACTCGGCACCACAACAAACTCTTGTTCAACGACCCAAGTCACCTGAAAGGCGAGATGGGTATTTGAAAGAGTTTAAGTATGTGGACGAGAATGGTATAACCAAGTCAGTTATGGCTTGGGTTCCCCGTGATAACTAACCTATTTTCTTTCATGTGCAGGAGATTACCACAGGTCCAAACAACAAGTGGTTTGTTGACAGTGGATGCTCCAGGCACATGACAGGGGAAAGAAGTCTACTTACAGACTTCAAGGGTGGGAATCGGGGATTTGTATCATTCGCGGGTAACAAAGGAGGAAACATCACGGGTACCGGAGTGGTCACTAATGGGACGATAAAGTTGGACCAAGTTTATCACGTTGATAAACTGGTTCACAATCTCATTAGTGTATCTCAAATCTGTGACAAGAAGAATTCAGTGTTATTCACTGACACTGAAGCGTTAGTGCTAAAACCGGGATTCAAGATTCCTGAAGAATGGGTATAGATGCGGGCACCAAGGAAGAATGACTTGTACATGCTTGATATGAACAAGCCGGAGACTTCGATGGGGCCAATTTGTTTATTATCTAAAGCTTCGGAGACGGAATCGGTTTTGTGGCACAGGCGCATGGCTCACCTGCACCTAAGAAAGATGAATTACATAACGAAAAATGGGTTGGTGCAAGGTGTGCCTATGAAGAGCTTTCAGTTCGAGGACAAGTGTCTACCATGCAAGAAGGGCAAACAACATAAGAAGACACACAAGTACAAGACGCAGAACTCCATAACCTCAACATTCGATTTGTTGCACATGGATCTTTTCGGTCCAATCAACAAAAGGAGTATAGGAGGTAGTTGGTACTGTTTGGTTATCACTGACGATTACTCACGATTTTCTTGGGTTTTCTTTCTTGGTACAAAGGACGAGACGGCTTCCAAGCTCATCGGGTTCTTAGACCAAGTGGAGAATTCCTACGGAACAAGGGTTAAAAGGATACGTAGTGATAATGGAACTGAATTTAAAAACACTGTATTGTTGTCGATGATAAATGACTCCGAGGCATATCATACCTGTCTCTATTCGTCTTTCATATCGCAAGTAGAGCCTAAGAATGTGCAAATGGCACTTAAGGATAATTCCTGGGTTGAAGCGATGCAGGAAGAACTTTCGCAGTTTAGGAAACAAGAAGTGTGGGAGTTAGTTCCATTACCTCGACGGGAAGTTGCCATAGGAACCAAATGGGTTTTTAAGTGCAAAAGAGACGATCGGGGTATAGTCACGCGCAACAAGGCTAGGTTAGTTGTAAAGGGTTTCAACCAAGAGGAGGGAAAACAAGAGGAAATGGGAGGACAAGTCTGGAAAGAATACGGGCTCACAATCCAAGAAGCCCGAAACCATCAAGGCTTATGTAGCGGGAGTCGAGACAAGGAAAGGCTACACAGGTACAAAGCCTTTCTGCAACCAATGCACCTATCATCACAACAACGGTCCCTGCCCAACCCCTTGTGGAAAATTCAAACTTCTTGGTCATTTGGCCAAGGACTGTAAATTTGGTACCCCGGGTAACAATGGTGGCAATCAAAGAGGCTGCTATGAATGTGGAACTGTCGGGCACTTCAGGAGTGAGTGCCCGAAGTTGAAAAATGGTGGAGGAGCTCAGGGGAGAGCTTTTGTATTAGGAGCAGGTGACGCTCGTCAGGATACCAATGTGGTATCAGGTACGTTTCTTTTAAATGACATTTACGCTTACGTACTCTTTCATACTGGGGCTGATAGGAGCTTTATATCTGATAAGGTTAGTAAGCAATTGAATGCCACTCCTTTTCCCTTAGACAACTCTTATACTATAGAACTGGCTGACGGTAAAATAATGGAGGCAAGTAGTATTATTAAGGAATGCACACTGAAGCTGGCAGATCATCCCTTTAAGATAGACTTGATGCCTATAGAACTCGGAAATTTTGATGTAGTAATTGGTATGGATTGGTTGTCACACAATCATGCCGAGATTATGTGCGGTAAGAAAGTGGTATGGATACCACTCCACAAGAAGAAGGTCCTAACAGTCTAAGGGGAAAGAAAGAATTGTCAGCTGAATGTCATATCCGGCCTAAGGACATTAAAATGCCACAGGAAAGGTTGCCATGCAGTATTAGAACAGATTGCAGAAACATAGTCGGAGGAGAAACGACTCGAGGATATTCCAGTGGTTTGTGACTATCCGAAGGTCTTCCCGGAAGATTTTTCTGGGCTTCTGCCAGCTAGGCAAATGGAGTTCCAAATTGACTTGGTGCCGGGAGCTGCACCGGTCGCAAGAGACCCATACAGACTCGCTCCTTCTGAAATGCAAGAGCTATCCAATCAACTACAAGACTTAATGGATAAAGGATTCATACGACCAAATTCTTCACCTTGGGGAGCTCCGGTCTTATTTGTGAAAAAGAAAGACGGATCCTTCAGAATGTGCATAGACTACCGAGAGCTAAATAAGTTAACGGTAAAGAACCGCTACCCCCTTCCCAGAATTGACGACCTATTTGACCAACTAGATGGATCTAGCTTCTAGATTGATCTGCGATCCGGTTATATTCAAGTAAATGTTCGGGAAGAAGACATTCCAAAGTCAGTGTTCAGAACTCGTTATGGACATTACGAATTCCAGGTGATGCCATTCGGTTTGACCAACGCACCAGCCGTATTCATGGACCTCATGAATCTAGTGTGTAAACCGTATCTGGATAAATTTTTAATAGTGTTCATAGACGATATCCTCAAGAAATAAGGAGGAGCATGAACAACATCTCAATCTAATCTTGGAGTTGTTAGGGAAGGAACAGTTATACGCCAAAATTTCAAAATGTGAATTTTGGTTGTGAGAAGTTAAATTCCTTGGCCATGTGATCAACAGCCTGGGAATCCAAGTTGATCCATCAAAAATCGAGGCCATAAAGAACTGGGCAACTCCTAGAACTCCCACAGAAATCCGCCAATTTCTAGGACTTGCCGGTTATTATAGGCGATTTATTGAAAACTTCTCAAAAATAACAGGTTCCCTAACAGAGCTGACTCGAAAAGATGTAAAATATATCTGGGGTGAAGAGCAGGAAAAGGTGTTTCAACAGTTAAAGCAAAGATTGTGTAGTGCACCAATTCAGTCCTTCCTGAGGGACAGAAAATTTTGTGGTCTACTGTGATGCCTCATACAATGGATTAGGTTGTGTGCTCATGCAAAAGGATAAAGTCATTGCTTACGCATCACAGCAACTCAATATCCACGAGGTGAACTATACGACTCATGACTTGGAGCTCGGAGCAGTGGTGTTTGCACTTAAAATATGGAGGCACTACCTGTACGGAACTAAGTGCACGGTGTTCACAGACCATAAAAGCCTTCAGCATATTCTGAACCAGAAAGAGTTAAATATGAGGCAACGTCGTTGGGTTGAGCTGCTTAGCGATTAGGACTGCGAGATTCGTTATCATCCGGGGAAGGAGAATGTTGTAGCTGATGCCCTGAGCCGAAAGGAACGGGTTAAACCTTTAAGGGTCCGAGCTTTGGTCATGACTATATAGTCAAACCTAAACTCTCAAGTCTGCGAGGCACAAGAAGAAGCAGTCAAGGAGGGTAATCTACTAGATGAAGCCTTGAGAGGAATGGATAAGCAGTTTGAAATCAGGCCAGATGGATGTCGATACTTCATGGGCAGAATTTGGCTACCAAAATTCGGAGGAGTAAGGAAGCTGGTCATGGATGAAGGGCATAAAACAAGATATGTTATTCATCCAGGGTCAGATAAGATGTACCACGATTTGAAGGGAATGTATTGGTGGCCAAACATGAAGGCTGACATTGCTACATATGTCAGCAAGTGCTTAACATTTTTGAAAGTTAAGGCTGAGTACCAGAAACCATCAGGATTGTTAGTTCAACCAGAAATACCCCAGTGGAAGTGGGAGAACATCACCATGGACTTCATCACCAAGTTGCCGAAGACTTCTGGAGGTTATGACACCATTTGGGTGATTGTGGATCGACTTACCAAGACCGCACACTTCTTGCCAATCAAGGAGACTGATAAGATGGATAAGTTAACACGAATCTATCTTAAAGAATTCGTCTCAAGGCATGGAGTGCCAGTATCAATTATATCAGACAGGGACAGCCGGTTTACATCAAGATTTTGGCAATCGTTGCAAGAGGCGTTAGGTACGCGCCTAGATATGAGCACAACCTATCACCCACAGACGGATGGTCAGAGTGAAAGGACGATTCAGACTTTGGATGATATGCTAAGGGCATGTGTTATCGACTTTGGCAAAAGTTGGGACAGGCACCTGCCATTAGTCGAGTTTTCCTATAACAATAGCTATCACTCGAGCATTAAGACCGCTCCATTCGAGGCACTCTACGGGCGAAAGTGTCGATCACCACTTTGCTGGGCTGAGGTAGGAGATAGCCAAATTACTGGACCTGAGATCATCCAGGAGACTACTATAAAGATAGCCTAGATTCGTAAGTGATTAAAGATCGCGCGGGATCGACAGAAAAGTTATGCAGATGTTCGACGGAAGGATTTGGAATTTCAAGAGGGAGATCAAGTAATGTTGAAACTCTCGCCTTAGAAAGGCGTAATCCGTTTTGGGAAACGAGGAAAACTCAATCGTCGTTATATCGGACCATTCAAGATCACCAAAAGGATTGGTCCGGTAGCTTACCGACTCGATCTGCCCCCAGAGCTTAGTAACGGTCATAATACCTTCCACGTGTCCAATTTAAGAAGTGCCTCGCTAATGAAACATTCGTTATACCTATGGACGAGCTAGAGCTAGATGATAAGTTGAACTTCATTGAACAACCCGTGGAAATAATGGACCGAGAAGCCAAGAAACTAAAGCACAGCCGGATCCCGATAATAAAAGTCAGATGGAACTCTAAGCGAGGTCCTGAGTTTACGTGGGAACACGAAGACCAGTTCTGAGAAAAATACCCTCATCTGTTCTCAAATACTCAAGCAGTGGAGAACACGAGCTAGACGAAATTCCCTTAACAGGGGGAGACTGTAACATCCGACACTAAACCAGGTTAGCAACAACGACCTAATCTGTATTTAATAGGCAATTGTAATCTAATCAGTGGTCTAGAAATTAATCAGAGTGATTAACAACGTTCATTAGAAAATTCAACTCAATTAGAATCAAATTCACCGGTGCGATGAATCGGGAAATCAATTAATCCGATCGATTTACGATATGAGGGATTAATTCAACTAAGTACATAATTAAATTATGATTAGTGAAACTAATCATACACCAATACAATTACTTAACACTAATTATGCAAGACTAAAACAATTCATTAAAACAATGCATCCAAAAGTATTTATGAAATTACAAGAAAAGGGAAATACAAGAATACATTTCTAAATACTTTTATACAAAAAAAATGAAAATACATGAAAAATACATGTAATGGCCCGCCCTATAGGGGTGCTTTTTAGAGGTTGACTTTAATATTTTATTACATAAGTCATATTCACTTTAAACACCATCATTTTGTTTAGAAGTGCACTCTACCTTTTCATCCCATGTCTTTCATCATTTGAAAGTGTTGGTACACCCTGTGTGACGATAGCAGTCTAAGTGATCCTACATTATGGTTTTAGCAAGTGTTTGTTATATATGTTTATATATGGTTGATATTTGTTATTGTTTATGTGTTTGAACTTGATGTAACGTATTACAAGAAGTTCAAACATAAAGATCAAAGATTAAATCAATCATAAGGTAAAAACATAAGTTTCAATACTAAGTTGAGTATGTGAAATAGTAGATTCGAATTATATAAGGTTTGACATTCGAATCTGTGTCAGATTCGAATGTGGACCTAGATTCGAATGTAGGCAGATTCGAGAGTGTCAATGAGGACAAACTCGAATGGGCCTTGGGCCAGATTTGAGTTTGGCCCATGTCAGACTCGAATTAGCCTCTATAATTAGGGATAGACTCGAAATATAATCTGACTTTTTGCAGAATTCGAGAGTGATTAAGCAAAAGGAGATTTCGAGTTTATCATCAGTGTTAGTGCAGTTTCGGAGAGAATCAGTTCGTAGGATCATTCGTGTGTCGTTCGTTCAGCTTCTGATAGTCTCCGTGTTCCTGGTGAGTGTTGTTACCGTCTACCCATTAACGAGGATTCTGCACTCGTTGACGGTTCCGCGTCTAGATAGATCTCGTAGTGGTCGACCTTACAAGTGGTATCAGAGCCATAATGGTGTTCTTCGTATTCTTCGTGTTCATCAAGATATATCCTAGGTTTCTTGACGCTTTTGGATGGTTTTTCTCTCATCTGTGTGTTTTTCGTGTTCTTCGAGCCTAGCAAATAGTCATCCGGGAAATACTTTGTGTTTTTCACGTTTTTTTATCGAAATCAATATTTTTCGTTGCAAAAATATTGATTTAATCTGCAAAACGTTAAAAAATCAAAGTATTAGCCGTTTTTCGAGTTTGCGGCGCTCGAATCTATTAGGGGTAATTAGGGTTACACTTAGTCTCGAGTCTAACCAAATACGCTCCTTTCGAGTCTGATTCACAGGGTTTTCGAATCTAATTCGAGTTTGTGCTAGTTTCGAATAGGGTCTCGAGTCTGCTGTCATTCGAGTTTAATTCGAGTTTAGTCTAGAATCGAATAGGGCTTCGAATCTACTGTTTCTTCGAGTTTGCTTGACCTTTGAATCTGAGGAATTTCGAATCTGTCATATGTTTCGAATTTAATTCACTTACAACACTTAATCGAATTTAATTCCAAATAAATTGGAATCTAATTGTATTCGAATCTACATAGATTCGAAAGAATTAATTCAAATTAGTTTTGAATTAAATTAATTAAGTTCAATTCAATTACTTTCGAAAAGATGTCAAATCTTCAAAAATTCCTGGAAATGGACCACGAGGTCGGGAAGGAAAACACTCCGCCTAAGCTGATGAAACTCGAAGATTATTATTGGTGGAAAGATCGGTTTACCGATTTTGTGCGTTTCAATGACATGCGCATGTGGGTATGTATTTACGAAGGATACATTCCACCAATTTCTGAAGTTGAAGGCCGTCAGAGAGTCTTATCATACCAAATGATGAAAGAGGATGATAAGAAACTGTATGAAGCCGAGAACAAAGCGTTTTCGATAATTCGAATGGCGTTGCCTCAGGATATACTACACACATTTAGGACTCAAAAGACATCTAAGGAACTTTGGGAGTCACTAGAGAAGAGGTGTGAGGGTAATCCTAGGGTTCGAGGAAAGCGTACGGAGCTTTTGAAACAACAGTTTGCGATTTTCAAGGCGATAAAGGATGAACAGCTGGATGATACCATCACCCGGTTCTATCATCTGTTGACGGAGCTTGAAAGACACGGGATTGAGTATACTGACACCGACAAGAACAATAAGCTTCTTGATGCCTTACCAGCCAAATGGGCTATGTATGTGGCAATGATCAAGCTTAATGAAGACAAGTATTATACCCAATCTCTGGAGGATATCGTGGGAACGTTGCGGGCATATCACTTCAAGCTACTGAAGGCCGAAACTGATTACGAACAAGTCCAGAATCCAGCAATGTATTTTGGAAAATCAACAAAACCTTCAGCGACCGCCGATCTGAAGACTGCTACAGCGTTTTTCACCGGAGAAACGTCGTCACCAGCAGAGTCTGATGACACACTGAACAGAGCGTTCTTAAGGTTGGGAAGATCAGAAGAACAGCAACCTCAAGCAGCACAGGCGACGACATCTCAGAGCTATTCTAAGATGCCCATGAGCGCAAAATCAGCGGAAGAACATTTGAATCTGCTTGCTTCATTTGTGGCTGCGTATGGGAATTGTGTTCAGGGGAAGATTAACAATCCTGCTCTCTGGGATGAAGACTACGATCAGGTCGACCCTGACGATCTTGAGGAAATGGATCTAAAATGGCAACTGGCCATGGTAACCCAACGGGTTAAGAGATTCATTAAAAGAACTGGGAGGAATCTGACGATGAACAATAAGGGGATTGGATTTGATAAATCCAAAGTCAAGTGCTATAACTGTCAAGGTCTGGGGCACTTCACCAGAGAATGTCAGAGACCAAAGGTAGATACGTACCAAGGGCAGAATCAGCATAATGGACAGTTTCAGAATCAGTCCCAACAACGATACCTTCCGAGTTCATCTGCCGGTCAAGCCAATCTAGCTGGTCTACTATCCAATGTCACTTCAGACAGACAGCTAGATGGTACTTATGACTGGAGCTCACATCCAGAATCAAATGCACGGGCTTTTATGGCTGAAGTCTCGGAGACTGGGTGTGAAGGGGAAGAGCAGACCACAAGGGAAAACAGTCCGAGGTGGGTGGAGAAGACGAATGATCAGACAGTTCTGGAGTTTGCCGCTCAAATGGCCAATGTGGAATCCGACCACACAAAGGTTAGTCTGACTTACTCTCTTTTTCATGAGTTATGTGCATTGTGTGTTACTTCTAATAATAGGTTAAATCTAGTCTTAGAATTACAAAAAACCATAACTGCTCAAAATGAGTCTTTAAAGGCTGATAATGCTAGCTTAAACGACATTAAGCAAGATCTTAAGGAAAAACTTAAGGACGTAATAGTTCTGAAAGACAAACTGAGTGAGCAGTGTGTTAGGTTAGAGCTTATGTATGAGCATGTAGAGGCCTTGACCAAAAACCTTAAGGACAAAGAAATAGAGCTAGCTGAAACAAAGGTAAAGGTAGCAGAGGCCAATAGTAAGCTAGAGAAGTCTAGGAATTCAAGCCTGAACCTAGGGAAAGTTTTAGATGCTCAAAGACAATCTAAAAAGCCCGTAGGTCTAGGATTTCATGAAATTCCTCCACCTTTTAATGCAAACTACGTGCCTCAGCCTCAGGAGAAAACTGACAAATCTGTAGACTTAGAGGACATACCTGAACCTATATCTGAGCCTATAGTAGAAAATACACCTAAGGTGGCGGACACAACTGTCAAGGTTAAGAAAGTCAAATTTGTGTCTTCCTCCAGTGAAACACCTGCAGGAAAACATAAAATTGATTGGTCTGATCAGGACGATGAGCCAGTCGCAATAGATGTACAAAAGGACCAAGACACTAGTGAGACACCTAAGTCTAAGGGCTCACACAAGAAGTCCATGGATAAGATGTCCTGCTTTAGATGTCACGAAAAGGGGCATGTTGCTTCTCACTGTCCGCTTATGAAAGCCGAAGTTACTCCTAAGACAGTGAACCCAACACCTGTTAAGTCCTCAACAAATGTGGCGAGCACTAGTAGTTCTCAGAGTACCGAGAAAACTGTGCAGGCCGCACCAAAACCAGTTGTGAAACAAACATCGGTAAAGGTTGGACCAAAGGAAGTGGTTAGGACAAATTCACCGAATCGTGTCATTAATCAATCTTGGTCAGCACCTCAACAAGTCTATAGGAGCACAACACCTAGCAGGGCACAGACTCCAGTTAGGTCTCATACTCCTGTTAGACATTACGCACCGGTAAAAGCTCAGGGATCACAGTCTGAAATGCAATATAATAGGAATTATTCTAGAGCTCCACAACAAATGCCTACTCAAAGGCAAAGAGTGAATTTAAATCACTCGGCACCACAACAAACTCTTGTTCAACGACCCAAGTCACCTGAAAGGCGAGATGGGTATTTGAAAGAGTTTAAGTATGTGGACGAGAATGGTATAACCAAGTCAGTCATGGCTTGGGTTCCCCGTGATAACTAACCTATTTTCTTTTGTGTGCAGGAGATTACCACAGGTCCAAACAACAAGTGGTTCGTCGACAGTGGATGCTCCAGGCACATGACAGGGGAAAGAAGTCTACTTACAGACTTCAAGGGTGGGAATCGGGGATTTGTATCATTCGCGGGTAACAAAGGAGGAAACATCACGGGTACCGGAGTGGTCACTAATGGGACGATCAAGTTGGACCAAGTTTATCACGTTGATAAACTGGTTCACAATCTCATTAGTGTATCTCAAATCTGTGACAAGAAGAATTCAGTGTTGTTCACTGACACTGAAGCGTTAGTGCTAAAACCGGGATTCAAGATTCCTGAAGAATGGGTATAGATGCGGGCACCAAGGAAGAATGACTTGTACATGCTTGATATGAACAAGCCGGAGACTTCGATGGGGCCAATTTGTTTATTATCTAAAGCTTCGGAGACGGAATCGGTTTTGTGGCACAGGCGCATGGCTCAGCTGCACCTAAGAAAGATGAATTACATAACGAAAAATGGGTTGGTGCAAGGTGTGCCTATGAAGAGCTTTCAGTTCGAGGACAAGTGTCTACCATGCAAGAAGGGCAAACAACATAAGAAGACACACAAGTACAAGACGCAGAACTCCATAACCTCAACATTCGATTTGTTGCACATGGATCTTTTCGGTCCAACCAACAAAAGGAGTATAGGAGGTAGTTGGTACTGTTTGGTTATCACTGACGATTACTCATGATTTTCTTGGGTTTTCTTTCTTGGTACAAAGGACGAGACGGCTTCCAAGCTCATCGGGTTCTTAGACCAAGTGGAGAATTCCTACGGAACAAGGGTTAAAAGGATACGTAGTGATTATGGAACTGAATTAAAAAACATTGTATTGTTGTCGACGATAAATGACTCCGAGGCATATCATACCTGTCTCTATTCGTGTTTCATATCGCAAGTAGAGCCTAAGAATGTGCAAATGGCACTTAAGGATAATTCCTGGGTTGAAGCGATGCAGGAAGAACTTTCGCAGTTTAGGAAACTAGAAGTGTGGGAGTTAGTTCCATTACCTCGACGGGAAGTTGCCATAGGAACCAAATGGGTTTTTAAGTGCAAAAGAGACGATCGGGGTATAGTCACGCGCAACAAGGCTAGGTTAGTTGTAAAGGGTTTCAACCAAGAGGAGGGAATCGATTACAACGAAGAGTTTGCACCTGTAGCACGGCTGGAAGGCATTAGGTTGTTTCTAGCTTTTGCCTCCTTCAAGGGCTTTAAGGTATATAAATTAGATGTTAAGAGTGCTTTCCTATATGGGAAAGTGAAGGAGTTGGTGTATGTAGAACAACCGCCCGGATTTACAGATCCAAAATATTCAGATAGAGTATATCGTTTAGATAAGGCTCTATATGGATTGCATCAGGCACCAAGGGCGTGGTATGAGACTCTATCCAACCATTTGTTAGAAAACGGGTTTGAAAGGGGTAGGATAGATAGTACTCTGTAAGTTAAAAGGAAGGGAGAACATTTTATCTTGGTACAAGTGTACGTCGATGATATCATTTTTGGATCATCAGACGAACAGATGTGCAAGGATTTCGAAAAGGTGATGAAGTCGAAATTCAAGATGAGTGCTATGGGAGAGTTAACTTTCTTTTTGGGGTTACAAGTTGACCAGAAGAAGGAAGGGATGTTTATCCATCAGACGAAGTATGTCTATGACATATTAGAACGCTTCGGGATGGAGGGAACAAAATTGACTGCCCATTTCAGCACGCCGATTCAAGTGAATCACAATCTCGGACCGGGTACTGAAAGTGATACCGATGTGGATCCGACGTTATATCGGGCCATGATTGGATCACTTATGTATTTAACTACTTCAAGACCTGACATTATGTTTGTTGTGTGTATTTGTGCTGGGTTTCAAGCTAATCCGAAGGAGATGCATATGAAAGCTGTGAAGCGGATTCTACGATACCTCAAGTCGAAACCGAAGCTGGGACTTTGGTATTACGCGGAGGGAGATCTAGAGTTGGAGGCGTTCACGGATTCTGACTACGGAGGATGCAGCCTGACGTGCAAATCAACAACTGGAGGTTGTCAGTTCCTAGGAGGGAGATTGGTATCCTGGCAGTGCAAGAAACAGACGTCGGTAGCCGTGTCAACGTGCGAGGCCGAGTATGTTGCTGCTGGTAGTTGCTGCTCACAGGTTCTGTGGATACAACAACAATTGCGGGATTACGGTTTGGCTTACACTCAAACTCCAATTAGGATAGACAATCAATCTACGATTGCTATAACGAATAATCCAGTTAAACACAACAAAACAAAGCACATAGACATTAGGCATCATTTTATTCGTGATTGTGCTGAAAAGAACTTAATCAAATTGGTAAAAGTGGCAACGGAAGATAATAATGCAGATTTATTTACCAAAGCATTTGATAAGTCACGGTTTGAATATTTAATTCAACTAAATGGAATGCGCAACCCAGAGTAATTTGGCCTTAGTAGTAGTTTATTTCCTTTTATAGCTGTAGTATTTCTTTTTTTTTATAGTAAGTCTGCTAATTTAGGATAGTTTCTATTTTTAGTAAGTTTCTATTTTTAGTAAGTTAGTAGGTTATCTTATTTTTTTTGCTATTTCTCATGAAAAACAAAAGAAAAAAGAGAGAAAATCATAAAAATACAAAAAAAAAGAGAATATCAGAAAAAGGAGTTAAGTCTTAGATGCATAGGTTCAAAGTGACGAAAATTAGCACAGTCGTTACAAACCCTAAGTGTTTAGGCTTTCACACATAATGCAACTAAAATTCTAAGTGTTATACTTTAGTTTAGTTTGATGTGTTGGTAGGCATAATACATATAGGGAGTCTCAAAGCAAATAAAATATTCAAGAAAAAGTAAAACGTGTCACTAACTTAGATGTATGACCAATCGGTCTTAATTTTTATCTACAAGACATACAAACTTTGAGTCTAAATGAGGTAGCAACATCAAATACATCTGAAAATGGAAAGAATAGAAAAATCATATAAAATTGAGGGTCGAAAACATGTAACTTTGTTGTACGTAAGTACAGACCTGTTGCCTCTGTTTAGATTCGGGTTAGCAAGATATGTCGCTTTGTTGTACGTCGGTACAGACCTGTCACCGCTGTCTTGCTAGCTTTAAGAATAAACCTTAAGTCAAACTAAGACACTTTGTTGTATGAAAATACAGACCTGTGCCCGATGTTTGTCTTTTAAAGGAAGTTTGCAAATACCAACAAGTTAGAATCTTTGTCTGTATGCCTTGATCATAAAAGTATGTCTATGTCTGGGTCACGTAAGATAATTTCATGATAAATAAAAATGCTAAGGGATATTCCGAAATGTAGCATGTTTAAAGGGGTAAATACCGACAATCGGCTAAAGGAGTATGTCACGCCAAACAATCAAAGGAATCAAAAATTCCTAAGTGTGAAGGTTTAAGTACCGAGAGTGAGTATCAGACATCGCTATCTGATTGAACCTTTCTTTGACTATACTCATCAAAAATATTTTGTTTACTGTTTAGCTTAGGTTGTAAATTTTAATAAGTATAGCTTAAGTCTAAGTTAAATTTTTTGGTCAAAATTTTTATTTTATTTTACCTTAGTTTATTTTATTTTATTTTATTTTATTTTATTTCTTACTTAGGTAAAAGGTCAAAAAATTACTGAGGGTGCATTCACAGTTGAATAAAATAAACACTGCGTGAAAAATCTTGTGCTTAGGGTAAAAGATTTGGCATAGTTTATCTCGTTACACAATACCGTAGAAAAGGTTGAAAAAGTTGAAGTTATTTCAAAATTTTCGACATTTTTCTAAGTGTTTGGTGTTATTCGAGTTTAGGACATACTCGAAAATGGAATGTTTCGAATCTGTCAGTAGGTTCGACTCTGGCCATAGATTCGAAGGTTGGTATTATAAATAGGTAACAGTAACTGTCATTACTCCTATCTGTTTTCGAATCTATCCTCTCGAATCTATCCGGCGACCTCGAATCTATTTCCTCGAATCTACCGATTTCTACAAAAACGACAATTTGTCGAGTTTCCTGCTTGGTGTTTTGATTCTACTGATACTTCTAGGTATAATCAACTTGGTTGTACAACAAGATTTAAATGTCGTTTTTATACAACAAATATTAAGGACAAATCATCGATTTTTGAAGGATTTATTATAATTGGTCTAAGCCGTGTTTTCCAAATTAAAAGTGTTGGACCGGATAAATAGATCCCATAATTAAATATCACTTGGGATGAGTAACTAGTAGGACTGAATGTAATTTTCTGAGTCCCAAAAAGTTAATCATGGGATTTGTTGTATGCAGCTTAGGAGGCCGACGGACTTCGAATCTGTTCCCGCCGGTTATCTCGAATCTTGTCAGTAAACGCGGAAACTTCACGAGATTCGAGTATGACACTTAACTCGAAAAGGGGGTTTATTCGAATCTGACTATTCGAAGCGAGCGGTCTGTAAACGAATCGTCTTTCTAGTTGCAATTAGGATAAATATTAAATTGTATTAAACTTGTAAGAAATTCTTTTGTGTTGGGATTTGTACGTTAATCAAGTTCAAATAAATCAAATTGAATTAGGCAAGTTTGATTTGATTATTTAGTAATTCGAATAGTGTTAGCTCGTGTGCAGATATGGCTGTTCGCGTTTTTGGTGCCGAAGCAACAATTGGTCATTCACCCCGATCATACATACTCCCTGAGAGCGGCAGGGTTTTTCGAAAAATGTTGGATTACCTAAGTAGGTCTAGGAATTGCTTTGCTTGAATCACCATAACATTCAGATTGTTATTCCCTATGTTGCACCAATAGTTTTATGATTCATCTTCATATTCAGGATGGACTGCTCTGTACAACCACCCCGACAGTGCTGAGAACAGATCGGCAAGGGCAACCGTTGGTGTTCTCCTGCTGATATGCTAGCTCAAGTGTTGCAGCTGGCTCTCAGGAAAAAGAACATCTTGGCCATTATGACTTTTCCTTTTCCTCGACGTAGTGAGGCAAAAGCGCCGTTCAGAGAATGGGTTCTTGCCTGGATGTTACGAAGAACTTGCTTATAGCTGAAGGACGGGCTGTTTGGCCAACTGGGAGATTTTTTGGGTCAATGTTTTTTCATGGTTTGTTATTGCAGGCAAGAAAGCCGGTTTTGGAACTATATTCGTTGCTCAAGATCCTCAGGGATGAGTCGCTTTATTGTATAAGAATAGGTTCCTATGTGTTCACTTGATTCGGAAATGTTGTTATTCTTCCGAATTAGCGTCAAATCAATCAACCACCTTCCACCGCTCCAGAGCAGCATATCCTTAAAA
>JAANYP010002081.1:0-15010 GCA_020465985.1 Centrapalus pauciflorus | reverse complement strand
CGTCTAGGCCTTCTACGAGTCAGCCAGAGCCAAAGGTACAGGAAGAAGGGCCTTCAAGTGCCAATCCAGAAACCGAACAAATAGCCCAAACATTGGAGGAAATATGGGCTTCGGGTCCGCATGCAAATGAAGATGTTGCAGCAGCATTGGTGGATGAGCTGCTGAGTCCGCCTGGAGATAATGATGATATATTTCGTGATGTTGACGACTATGAGCCAGAGGGGGCTGAGGCAGGATTGACATCTTCGGAATCTGAAACCGAATCAGATGAAGTTCATGAGGTGGTGACTACCGAAACTGGAAGTTGTTTTGAGACTTATGGTTCTAGATTGATTGTCAATCAAGGTGGTTCGAGGAGGAGAGAGACCAGGGAATTGGAGGAGTCCGATTATGAAGAAGAAGAGATTGCTACGTTAGTGACGAGGCCACGAGCAAAACGTCATAGATTTATGAAAGGGTCGTCTTCTACCTCGGAAGCACAACCAGAAACCTCTCCAGCCCAAACCCAAGCACCAACCACAGATTCACCATCACCGCCACCTCAGCAACACGAACCCTACATTCCGCCACCATTCAATCCTTCTCCCCTTCAGTCCATTCCATCTATGCCAGAAGCATACAATGAAAATCAAAGATTTCTGCAGTTGAAGAGTCGAGTAGATTTTCAGCACGTTCAAATTATAACTCTCACTAAAGCAGTTGGTGAACTCCAAGAGCATAACGCTAATCTGGATAAGGAGAATGCTGAGTTGAGAATGATTATTGAAGGTATAAGAGATGAAAACACTGAGCTTAAATCTTTTGTCACTGATCAGTCATCCGAGATCCGAGCAATGAGGTCCCTCATTGAGCAGTTAATGAAAAACCTTCAGGCTCAGGGGGAGACGTCGTGTCGTGATCAAGAAGTACAGAGGCGGAGGGACGATGATGAAGATGATAATCAAGGCAATGATCCCAGCTCTCAAAGACAGGATGAGCAAGTAGATTTTTCTACTGCTCAGGCTGCTCAATCTCAGGGGGAGCCAAGTCAAGCAGAAGGTGAAAGAGGAGAGGCTAGTTCTTCAAGGAATTTAGACAGCGACATGATCGATGCGCTGAAAGATATTGAAGAAGAGCTGATGGAGTGTGATTTTGAAGATGAAATGGAAGAGTTGGAGGAAGGGGAATTTATTCCAGATGATGTTGTTGACTGGAAATCTGACGACGAAGTGATAGAGGATGAAGACGATCAAGTCAATGAAGTTATTGTCAATTCACAACCAGTAACGGAGCTATATGAAGGACAAAATCATAATGTGATTGACATTGACTATATCAAAGTAGCCTCAGTCGAGGATAATGAACTTGAAGAGGCCGCGATGGAGCCATCTAGGACTGACTTGATCAATCTTTGGTTCAAGAAAGAGGAAAAGAAAGAGAGTTTGAAGATGAAGAAGAAGATGAGAGTGCCAGGTGCTGGGAACTTCTCAGGAGGCATTATTAGCTGGTTCTTTGACAGAGAACTGCAGCTGTTCATTTTGAAAAGAAGAGATGGACTTCAATACTTGAGGCGGACACTGAAAGCTTTTAATTCTTTGCCCAAGATTGAAGTTAAAGAGTTAGCCTGGAAGGAGCTTATTAATATTGGAGATGATCCTTACGCAAACGTTATTGAAAGAATCATAAGGAAAGAAGGGCGATCAGGCAAATTTGAGAGGCTTAAGCCGAGATCAGGCAAGAGGGTCGAGGATGGATCAAGAATAGATCCTCATACTGGAAGACCTTGGGCTAGAATGATCTACAAGCCAGTCAAATGCTTGAAAAGAGTGCCAATGAAACCAATGCCACAGAACGTTTTGAGCAACATGAAGTGGTGGTACCTAGAGATTGACACTGCTGAAGCTATCATGGAAGATCAAGACGAGCAGGTCATTTTGAAGGTATATGATCCACTGCATTTGATAAACCTATCGAAGGACGACCTGAAGAAGCTTCATGATCAGCCTATTTTCTTTACTGAACCATGGAGATCTGAAGCCAGGAAGTTCCAAAAGGTAGTTAAAGTTTGTATAGATGCTGGATTATATGCAGGTAGTAGTATATATAGCTCTAGTACTTAAATTTGATTTGATAATTAGAAGCTATCGTCAAGGGGGAGTCTGTTGGTACACCCTGTGTGACGATAGCAGTCTAATCGATCTGCATTATGGTTTAGGTAATCTTCTGAGTATTAACAAGTATTTTGATATATATGTTCAATATGTGTTTGTCTGTTATTGATTGTGTGTTTGAACTTGATGTAACGTATTACAAGAAGTTCAAACATAAAGGTCAAAGATTAACTCAAGCATAAGTTAAAACATAAGTTTCATCACTTAAGTGTTTAAGTGTATTGGCTAGATTCGAATAGGTAAAGGAAGACATTCGAATCTGTGATAGATTCGAATGTATCCTTAGATTCGAATGGGCTAGATTCGAGTCTGTCAGATGGACAGATTCGAATGGGCCTTAGGCCAGATTCGAGGTTGGCCCACAACAAACTCGAATCAGGGTCTATAATTAGGGATAGACTCGAATGATTAGAAGACCTTTGGCAGAATTCGTGAGGAATTAAGCAAGAGGCGATCTCGAGTTTATCAGCTAGGTGAGTCCCGTTTCGGAGAGAATTAGTACGTAGGATCGTTCGTGTGTCGTTCGTTCAGCGTCTAATAGTCTCCGTGTTTCCGTTGGTTGAGAGTTGTCCGTCTGACCGTAAACGAGGATTCCGCACTCGTTCACGGGTCCGCGTCTAGAGAGATCTGTCAGTGGTAGACCTTACATTAAACACTTTAAAACCAATCTTTTGGCTCTGATACCAATTGTAATTCCGATATAAGAAGCATTCATTCAACATTCATGCATCAGATCAATAATATCATAAGCATGAAGAACATAATGAATATAATGAAGAACAATAAGAACATTCAAGTTTAGATAAACCTTAATTGCTTTCAAATTCCACATACGCAGAATGCTTTCAACAACTTGAACAACTACAAATGAAAACCTAAAAAAACTATTTATAAGAAAGTAAATGGATCCAAACTATCCATATCCATGGGTTGACCTTCTGGTCTTTTACCCCATTTACATAGAACTTTAGTTCTAACATAAACCCTGAAATTAAGTTTCATTTATTACAATATAAACCCTGAAACTATCACAACTCTAGATCTAACATTAACTTAACCTAGTTATTTATAATTTAACCCAATTAGAATGAAAAGAAACAAGCCCATTCTTAAATTTCCAAAACCCATAAACTAACCTAATCCCTAAAATGAAATCCTTTTTTTTTCAATCTCTCTTCTCTCTCTCTCTCTCTCTCTCTCTCTCTCTCTCTCGGTGTAGTCAAAGAAAAGAAAAAAAATAACAGAAGAAAGAAACAGAAGAAGCAAAGAAGAAAGGGAGAAAAATAAATAAATAAAGTAAATAAATAAAATAAAATAAAGAATAAAGGAGTGGTCAACAAATAACTATTGCTTCTTCCTTTATCCTCCTTCTCGGCACAGACAAACAGAAAAGAAAAAGGAGAAGGCGGCGCCGCTTGCTGCCATGCGATCGCCGGCCAAGACGTCTCCGACGCCGACCAGACAACACCTTACACATGCACACCACTCCTACTCTCATCTCTCCCTCCCGGTGGTCTGAAACAGAAAGAAAAGCAGACAGAGGCGCCAATGGTGCGCAGAATGGTGGCAGTGGCCACCGGCCTCGCCACTGCTGAAACTCTCATCCCTGTCAGTGAAAACCCAGAAACAAAAAGGGTGGATGTCACACGAGAAAAACAGATCCGCCGGCTCTGCTGTTGCTGACCCAAAAAACCACCGCTAGCAACGGTGCTGCCGCCGGCAGCCTCTCCGGCCGGTTCTCACACAACCCACACCCATTATTTCTACTCCTATATCTATTGATTTTATTCATAAATTTGCTAAAAAAAACTAAAACCCATTAAATCACCATTGAACATCATATGAAACTTTTAGGAAGATAGTTGAAGATGTTGATGATCATTACCAAGTATGGACTATTTTTAGATTAACAAAACATATATAAATCATGTTCTATCATTTCTAACATTGATTAATAATGTTTACGGGAACTTTGGTTGGGTTTCGGAATGATTACCTCAAGGATTCAAGAATGGTGATGAATGTAAGGATGATGAAAATGTTGCTCTAATTCTTTAAATCCAGCCTCAATATCAGAAAGAATATATCCCAAGTTCAAGTGTGTATGTGGGTTTGAGGAGTAAAAAAATTGCTATTAGGGTTTTATGTATATATATATATATATATATATATATATATATATATATATATATATATATATATATATATATATATATATAGGGTTTATGCAGAGAGTTGAATGATGATGATGATGGTTATGGTTGGAATGTGCTCATGCATGCATAATAAAAAAAAAATTATATACACTATATTCATATATACAATTAATAGATTCTTTTATTTATATATATATATATATATATATATATATATATATATATATATATATATATATATATATATATATAAATCAAGAATACGATGATGATTTAGATCCTACTTTCTCGAATTAATATTTAAATTAAACGACCAAAAGTTAATTAATTACCTCAAACTTAGCGGGTGTTACAATCTCCTACAAGTTGGATTGATCTCGTCCTCGAGATCATGTGGATTTGAACAGGTCGGGGTACTTCACCATCATCTCCGTCTTCGGCTCCCACGTATGATTCGGCCCACGGTGATGCCGCCATCTCACTAAGACCATCTATATCTGCTTATTCCTCAAATTGCTGATGTTCTCATCTACTATCTGCTCAGGCTCCTCGACATATTTGAGTCGCTGATCAATCTGTACATCCTGAGTTGGCACCATCTTAGCATTCTTCAGACATTCCCGCAAATAGATGACATGATAGACATCGTGTATACCGGCCAGCTCTGGTGGCAAATCTAATCGATATGCCTGTGCACCAATAAGCTCTGAAATCCGATAAGTCCAATAAATCTAGGGCTAAGCTTGCCCCTCTAGTCGATCTTATAATACCCTTCCTGGGTGACACCTTCAGCATCACAAAACTACCCACCTCAAGCTCCACTGGTCGATGTCGCTTATCTGAATACATTTTTCGTCGATCCTGAGCAGCCCTCAATCGTTCGCGAATAATCTGAATCTTGTCGTTTGCAATCTGCAATAACTCGGGTCCGCCAATAGGTCTCTCACCCACCTCTCACCGACATGTGGGTGTACGACATCTACGACCATATAATGCCTCAAACAGTGCCATGCCGATAGAAGAATAATATGAGATATTATAAGAAAACTCGATCAACGGCAGATGGGCATCCCAGTTCCCACTGAGCTCTAACTTGTAGGCTCGTACCATATCCTCAAGAGTCTATATCATACACTCGCTCTGGCCATCTGTCTGTGAGTGAAACGTCGTGCTAAGGGTAACACGTGTCCCCAGCTCGTCCTGTAAGCTCTGCCAAAACCGAGAAGTAAACCGTGAATCACAATCAGACACTGTCTTCTTAGGCACCCCATGTCTAGCAATGATCTCATCTATGTAAATATGTGCCCACCGATCTATCGAGTTTATAAAGTAACTGGAATGAAATGTGCGCTCTTCGTAAGTCGGTCAACCACAACCCATATCGAATCATGCTATCGTTGCGTCTTCTGGAGCTTAGTGACAAAATCCACCGCAATTTCCTCCCACTTCCACTACGGAATAGGTAAAGGCTGTAAACTACCATATGGCTTCTGGTGCTCGGCCTTCACTTGCAAGCATGTGGTACACTACTCTACGAATCGACCCACATCCCGCTTCTAGCCGGGCTACCAAAAATCATAATGTAAGTCACGATACATCTTCGTAGTACCAGGGTGGACAGATAATCGAGAATTATGAGCCTCTGCCAACAAAATATCACGCAAACCACCAAGTCTAGGAATCCAAATCCGCGAATCAAACAACAACACTCCCCATCTATTAGAAGGAAGACGCTCTATATAGCCAACCATCCGCTTAGACTTCAGATACTCCGCCGATGACGCCTCAGACTGATATCTCAAAAGATCTGCAATCAAAGAATCTTTCGCAGGAGGACGTGTTGTCGCATAACACAATACACTAGAATAGGACTTGCGACTTAGCGCATCAGGGACTACATTCGCTTTACCAGGATGGTAAAGGATCTTGCAATCATAGTCCTTAATCAACTCCATGGCACGCTGTTGTCTCATATTCAGCTCCTTCTGGTCGTAGATGTACTTCATGCTCTTATGATCGGTGAAGAGCTGACACCTCGTGCCATATAAATAATGTCTCCATAATTTCAATGCGAACACTACTGCCGCCAACTCTAAATCACGAGTCGGATAGTTCTTCTCGTGAACCTTCACTTGTCTTGAAGCAGAAGCGATCACTCTTCCTTGTTGGATCAAAACAAAACCGAGATCGTGTAAAGATGCATCTCTGTAGACAATGAAATCATCATTGCCATCAAACAGGAAAAGAATCGGAGTCTCACTTAAACATTGTTTCAGCTCCTGAAAGGCTTGCTGCTGCGGCTCACCCCAAACGAATCTCCCGTTGTTCCTTGTCATCTCAGTCAAAGGCATTGTGATCTTAGAGAAATCGATAATAAAAGGCCGATAGTAATTTGCAAAGCCGAGAAAGCTACGAATCTCTGAAGCATTATGGTGATGTTCCCAATCCCGAATAGTCTTGATCTTCGACTGCTCAACAGATACACCCTTGGCACTGATCGTGTGGCAACTGAACCTTGTCATTCTTGTACAACCTATGTATACGATATATTTTAAATCTAAATATTATAGTTGCTTTAAATCATTTTGATTCTCATTAATATCCTTTCAAAAGATATTATTTATTTACACGAGCAAATTCATTATTTCATAATGTTTGTTTTTTAAAGCTAATATCTTTAATCACTGCATCGGATCTGCCATTCCTCGTAAATAAGTTCTGGTAGTGTATTAGCTACAAATCAATCATACATCATAGGCTACCATCAAACTCACTAATACAGCTCGTTAACTTGTGTACATCATGTTAGGTTATATTGTATTAATTCTCGTGTTGTATATTTCTTTTTGCATCCTTAACCTATTATGCCCTACCTTTCTGTCTTGGTTCATGTTATACTCTTTTAAATTCATTACAGGTTGAGTATTACTTTGAGTTTGTCAGATTCTTTAAATGCACAACATACAGATACCAAAAAGAAACGAATACCTCCACCCGAGGGTGTGATCACAGAAACAGTGAATAGAGACACTCGCCTATAGCGCCCAACTGGAAAGACTCTAGTAAGACCACTCAGAACAAACAGACTTGCACCAAGTGCATGAACAATCATTGACACGAAAACAAATTCTTGACTATCTGTAGGTTATGGGCCCATGATGATGAATCAGACAAAATAACGAATAAGTAAAATGACTACAACAGAAATGGATTGACCGAGATACTGTAGAGATCGAATCACATATATTCACTACGAACCTCGCAATATACTCCACCATATCACTCTCCAGAATGTGGCTCAGGCGAGATGCCTTCTATGAACACTCTAGCCAACCCAGAGCCTTCACAGGCTCCATAGTTGATATTTCAATATTCTTAATCAATTAAGCAATTCAAAAATTATGAATAACAATCAAACACATAATATCGAATGATTACTATTGAGAGAAGATATTACATTGAGTTCTTGGAATCTTGCACAACACCCTTCTCTCAACTATATCACTTGCATGTATATTCAACTGTTTTCTTCTATAGTACACATTTTACTCTATTTATATACACTATACAGGTATTGTGTATTTACAAAACACACCCCGAAACTTTTACAATTAAATTATTTTCATCTCTATTTATATTTGTACCCAACAATCTCCCCCTAAGAGATGAAAGCAATTTTTCAATTAAAGTTCAAATCAGGAACTAATCCTTTTCTTTTTTCTTCTCTTTGATCTCTGAACTTCTTTGACTCTCTCTAATCTTCTCTTTTCATTTGAGTAAACTCTCCCCCTTGAATCATGAATAGGTTTTGATTCTCTCCCTTGAACAATCATAGACAACTTGTCATCTTTTATCTTTAAATCTTTAGTAGTTGTCAGCAGTTGTCTTGATTTGTTGTTGTAATTGTCTTCAAAGTTGTCTTTAAACTACTCAGCAGTTGTCTCTGAAATACAGCTTTTCTCCCCCTCATGATGATCAAAATATGAGCATCATGCAAAATCTTCAGAGATATAGATGCAGTGAATTACAGTAGTAGAAATACAACAACAATTACAATGAAAATTACAATTTAGAAATATTGCAACTTTTGTCTCTCCCCCTCAAAATAATATCCTCTCCCCCTATTCTGTACAAATTTTACACTCCCCCTCAAACTGATAAACTCTCCTTACAGAAACAAGCAAAGCTTTTCAACTTTGAGAAAAAATGAAACACATTCATCTTTAAGAAACATAATCCAGGTCAACATAGGATTCCTGTTTGCACATTAGACATAATCTATGTGACCTACTTTCAGCCCTGCCGAGATGTTAACACTGGTAGGAATTTCAAATAGTCATCGTGCAATTCTTTATCGTGAAAGAATCACTCATATATGTTCCGACTTAGTCACTTTGGACTAGCAGTTTATAGTCACGCAGACCGTTAGACTCGATGTGTCCTAAATGTGTATATAATCGGCTCTACACACAATGTGCACTAAATGAAGTCGGAGACTGGAGCAAATGTCTTCCTTGTTTCAATATCAATAATATCCGAATGATATATCAATAGAAATGTGTTATATCTCCGTGATTATTGAAACAAAAATCTTTTGAGAGATAACTGAGTGGTTGGTGGGGTTAAGTGCATGTGTCACTGGTCCATGACGTCTTTTTCAATATCAAGTCGCCTAGGGCGCGATAGATTATGTGGATTACCCAGCAGACACAGTGTAGGTAGGATTATCTTTTCTTCAAATCCTTTCTCAACTCTCAGCTCTCAGCATTTTTCACCTAAGCTCCCTCCAGCTCACTTTTTTGAAATAAATGCAGTCAGCTTTATAGCAAAAGCATGATCTGATGCACCACTATCCCCTGTCAATATATCCCTCTCATTTACATTTTACCTCTGCTCGACCCTGTTAGTATCCCGTGATAACTGACACTTCTCAACTAATAGACCTATATAACCCTCACCCACACAAACTATAGATGGTTTGCTCCTTGGGCAGGTCTTCCGGTTCTGGTTAGGACATAGAAGCGATGTGTATGCCTATCACACAATTTGGTGCATAATCGGAGTCAGCAGACATAATGTTTAGCATTTCAGCTCATGGGATATCAAAAAAAAGAAATGATTAGGATTTTTAGCTTAGACGAATTAGGAGATGAAATTCAAAATGAATTTGGGGAATGTTGAGTTGGAGATATCAAAATGAAAATTAAAATCTGATATAAGATATGAAATGAATAAGATTTTCTTGAAAGAATTAGCTCATGAGAGATTATGGACGAATCCAGTATGAAGGAATAGGAAGAATTCTACCAAAGAGAATCTCACCCAAAATTAATCAAACAACGTGAAGAACACCACTTTTTCCGGAAATCAGTAGATTCCAAATTTATTTCTGTGTGTTTTGTATTAGAATTTGAGACTTATCCCAATGAGACTTATCCATAGAATCTAACTCCCTTCGGGATTTTCTGAATTTTAATTTTCGACGAAACAATATTTCAAAATTTTCAAAATCATATTCAAAAATCACACAATTTTTTCCATATTTGGTTCTGATACCAATTGATATTTCAATATCCACAATCAATTAAACAATTCAACAATTATGAATAACAATCAAACACATAATATCGAATGATTACTATTGAGAGAAGATATTACATTGAGTTCTTGGAATCTTGCACAACACCCTTCTCTCAACCGTATCACTTGCATGTATATTCAATTGTTTTCTTCTACTAAACACATTTTACTCTATTTATATACACAATACAAGTATTGTGTATGTACAAAACACACCCCTGAACTTTTACAATTAAAATGTTTTCATCTCTATTTATATTTGTATCCAACAATAGTGTTGACTAATATGGCTCTCGTCGTCATCCCTGGTGTTGAAATTATGTGAAGACCACCCCTTACGGGGCAATTCTCACGAGTCTAGGTCCCACATCATGCAATACGATATCAATCAAACTAAGATAGAGTAATTAAGTGCGGAATTCAAATTACAGTACAAAATATTAGGATTAAGTTTAATACAGTTTACAGTTTTCAAATTAAACTTATAAAGGGTACCATCTAATCTCACATCATACAACCATATCAAATCTACCCAAAACCACCACAATTGTCATCTTCCGATCAGTACCGAAGGGTTCATTGAGTAGTGGTCTATGTAAGCTTCAAAACTTGGATCTTGAATGACCTAAGAACTAGGTCCAACATACTTTCCTTTATCTTTTCCTGTAAAAATGTAAAGTAGCAACTGTAAGCAAAGCTTAGTGAGAATATAGATTTTCAGATTACATGCATTATCAAGCGGATCATGGGTCTAGCATGATATATCTTGACTGCCGCTACAGTCCTCATGATTGAGACATAGTAGTCATAGAGTCGGATGATGTTCAAACCACGCTCACGCTTAAATTGTGGGGATCAGCCACATACTGGGCTAGCTACCAGTAAATCAACATGGCGGAACATCGGAGTATCATTCCAAGTTCAATAGAACTGGTGAAAATAGCATGGTCTAGAACAATAGACCGTCAATGCTAATTTTTCTGAAGCTGAATCGATATGTCAAATGATGTGTGCAATAGTGAAAGCATAGTAATCAAGGTCATGATAGCAATAATCTCATAGCAATATCTGAAATGAACTGTAAATCAATGTCATATGAAATGATAAATCAAATAGCTATCATGATCCACAGGGCATCACCGAACCATGGTGTGCACAGGTCACAATCCAGCTGATCATATATGAATTTCAAATTAATCTATCATCAACAATATGTCTCAACCGAAAATCTCGCATGTAAAGCTGAATATCTATAACTCACAGTTTGGGGTCTTTATCAAGCAGATATAAAATCCACCACCTGAGTTATCTCAGGATTTATCTTTAAATCTTTATCTTTCCGATCTCTGTCAATTCTTTTCAAATCAAAGACCCGCTTTCAATCTCTTTAAATCTTTGTTCAGAATTTCACTGAACCTGTCCAGAATTATATCATATCAATGTCATCAGCTTTTTAGCTTTAAAATCTTTATTTTATCTGATTCTGATAACCGATAACTCATCCATCTTTCTTTCGTTCATATTCTTTGTTTCATTAAGTTCTCAAAAGATATATAAATATATATCATGTTGCTTATTTCATAAATCTTTCATCATAAATTCATGGTTCTTGTATTTATAAAATATCATTTATCAAAATGAAATGTTCAGATCTGGATCTTCCGAATTCGGACCATCCGAATTCGGATTATCCCGGATCAGGCACCCGGATTCGGACCGAAGTACCTAATCCGAAACCTGAGATCCGAACTGGACCCATTCGGACTTGAACCGAATTTTGACTAATCCGAAGTTGGTCATCCGAATCATAAGGATCCGAAATGAAAGCATCCGAATTGGCTTCTCACCCGAATTCAGCTTTAGATCCGAATTAGGATCCGAATTGATACTTCATCCGAAATACATAGGAACCGAAATGGAGCATCTCATCCGAATACGGTTTCAACCGAATTCGGATCCATCATCATCAAAATTTCCAGAACTTTGTTCTTCATGTTCTAACTTATTTTCATACGGATTTTTACATAAAATTCACTAAAACTCATTTTATCAACATGCAACTTATAGGTGAGTTATATTATCATTCTTGGGTTGATTTTATATAATTTTCCCTATCATTAACATCATAATTTGATTAAAATCGTCCAAAATATACATTTTTTTTGTCAAGAACACTTATTTTTACAAAATTTCAGATTTTGAACATATTTAGATGAATTAACCACTGATTTTTGTTTCTATCACTTTTATATACTTAATTTCATCATTATCTACTAAAATCTTAGACATGCAACATCAAAATTCATGTTTTTAATTCTTGGTTCCGGTTTTTCTCAAAACCGAACCATACTTATAGAAATTTCAAATTTTAAAGAGTTATTACCTTGATTTCTTGTAGATTGATGATGATTATAACTTCTATTGGCTTCAATTCATCAATTAATTGCAACTTTATTGAGAATTCTTGATGATCTTTGGATGTTGGCCGTAGGTTAGAGAGAAGTAGAGAGAGAGTGTGTCAAAATCTTTAAGTGTGGTTAATGAGATTTAAAAACCATTAATTTGGTTTATATATATCAACTTTGGTCATTTGTACAATTAGACCCCTTCATTTTGTATTTTACATCTCTTTTAATTTAACCATCTTTAATAATTTATAACTCAAATATAATTTAATTAAATTATTTTATACTTAATTAAATTACAATTCAAATAATGTAATAAAATTACATTATTGGCTCAAAATCAGATAATTAAGTTGGGACAAAAGTTAGGTTGTTACAAATTAAATTTATGAATTAGTTACCAATTTTTTTTTTATGTTTTCATACTTGGTTAATTTCTTGTTTTGCTCATAAGGGTATATGTTTATATATTTATAAAAGTTACAGTTAAAACCATATCTTAACCATACGCAATTTCCTAAGGCCATCAGGGTAGAGTTGAACTCTTATAATCATAACTTAAGCAATTAGTGATCATACATCCTACGGTTTAAGACTAAGTACCTAAAAGGTACTTAATTCTCTTAAACCAAACCTGGCTCTGATAATTGAAACGCCCCGTTCTAATAACGCGGCGTTTTTACTATAATTATGCAACATAAACCTCAAATTCAATATAATAAAAGTATTCTAAGCTGAACCTCAAACTCAGTGCATAAATAAACTAAAACCATAACATTCAGAGTATAGAAAAATAAATATCTAGTTATTACAACCAAATCTAAAGTCTAGGGATCTACCCATCCCAATTAAAAATTCGATAATATTAACAAATTTTGCGGAAGTCTATCTGATACCACGAGTCCTCAAACTCTTGACCTTGAAGCTGGTATTTTCTCCTTATCAGCTAAACCTGAAACATTGCCCCCACAACCGGGGTAAGTCGTCGGCTAGCAAGTAACAGATTTAATAGCACAAATAAAGATGAATAACATGAATGATACAAGTATCGGCACAAAGTCAACATGTGTAGCACCCGCCTTCATAGCAGTGCGTCCACGAGTAGGTAGTCTGTGTAGCATCCGGCCTTCCCAGCAATGCATACACAGTTACACAGCTTGCGACACTCTCGACTTACAGTGTATAAAATAACATGCAACCACACAAGCATGTAATCATCACATAAATACACAGTATGTACACCGGGGAATAAGGGTTATCATGTAACAACTCATGGTAATGAAATGCATAGCATATATCAAAGGCAACATGGCAGTGAAATGGATAAGCATGGTAAAAGAAATGAAACATATAAGCAGTACAGACACATTATAAATGATCATTTATGGAATTAAATCAATTACTCACAGTGCTTGAAATTCGTGTCTCGCCAAGCGACTAACTGAAAATCAGTTGAATGCACTACCGAGAGCCTCACGTCTCAACTGAATCACTAGAGTCCTGATATAAAAGTATGTTGCCTATTTATCAATATTCTTAATCGATAATTTACTAAGTCCAATAATTGTTGAATTAATTAAAGTTCGTGATCAAATTCGGACGATCATAGATTTATCTGTAAACACTCACCTAATTAGTTTAATTATTGTTTATTTAAAGTTTATTAAATAGATGTTAAACTCCTATATAGAAGGAAATAATTAATTAGATTAATTTTTTATTTAATCCTTTGAACTGAAATTAATCTAGATTCCATACTACTTCAACCCACATATAAACCCAATAATTAACAACCCAATTTCAATTTGCTTTGAACCCAACAAATTAATTAATGGTCCAACAACTAAACACAAGCTAATTGATAACCCATTTAAATTTATATAAGCTAAATCTAACCAATTAAATGACCCAAAGTTAAATAACTAGTCTAAATAAAAAAAACTAAATCACTTAATTTAATTAGATACTTAGCCCAAGGTCCACCTATAACTTGGGTCCAACAATAATTAAAAATAAAATAAAGGTTCAGGCCAACTATTAAATTGTACCAAGAATTATGGAGCCAAATTAAGTAAACCTTAACCTAACCTAGTTAAATATAATTTAACCTAATTACAATGAAAAGAAACAAGCCCATTCTTAAATGTACAAAACCCATACTAACCTAATCCCTAAAATAAAACCATTTTTTTCAATCTCTCTTCTCTCTCTCGGTGCAGTCAAAGAGAAGAAAAAAAAAAGAACAGAAGAAAGAAAAAGAAGAAACAAAGAAGAAAGGGAGAAAAATAAATAAATAAAGTAAATAAATAAAATAAAATAAAGAATAATGGAGTGGTCATCAAATAACTCTTGCTTCTTCCTTTCTCCTCCTTCTCGGCGCAAACAAACAGAAAAGAAAAAGGAGAAGGCGGTGCTGCTTGCCGCCGTGCGACCACCGGCCAAGACGTCTCCGACGCCGACCAGACAACACCCTACACATCCACACCACTCCTTCTCTCATCTCTCCCTCCCGGTGGTCTTAAACAGAAAGAAAAGCATACAGAGTCGCCGATGGTGGGTGAAATGGTGGCGGTGGCCAAACAGATCGCTGTCTCTGCTGTTGCTGACCCATACAACCGCTGCCGGTAGCCTCTCCAGTCGGTTCTCACACAACCCACACCCATTATTTCTACTCCTATTTCTATTGATTTTATTCATAAATTTTCTAAAAAAACTAAAA
>JAANYP010002080.1:28299-151567 GCA_020465985.1 Centrapalus pauciflorus | reverse complement strand
CGGGCCGCAGGGCAAGCGCAGGCCTGCGCCCCCCCTCCGTGCGCCCGGGCCTCTGGATTTGCGATCTGGGCCGTGCACTGGTCTTGGAACCCTAATTTTTTAATTTTTTAATTTTTACGGGTATTCTCCCCAACTTACGCTCGTATTATCGGGTTAAAATAGGTCTGCTACGTGCTTAAAAATTTTTATTTTCTGATGCGGGGTTTTATTATTTAATTTAAATCCTAATTTCTAAACATAACCAAGTTCAAGAGGATGAATCCTCCTCAACTTAATTGGGTACACACAAGTAACACAAATAAGCAAATAAACACACTTAAAACCAATTAAATTCAGATAATCAAAATACTCTGGGTTGCCTCCCAGAAAGCACTAAGTTTTACGTCTTCAGCCAGACGTACTGCTCCTAAACTAATAAATTAACCTTAGGATCTTGTAGTCTGATTAGTTCAGATACTAACATATCGTTGGTAGCCCATTGAACATATAATTTAAGTCTATGTCCATTTACTTTAAATGGCTCACCACCTTTTAGGTCCTGTATTTCTACCGCACCATGTGGGTAGGTATTCGTTACAATATATGGACCTGTCCATTTACTTTTTAGTTTACTAGGAAATAGTCGAAGTCTTGCGTTAAATAACCAAACTTTATTTCCTTTGGTAAATATTTTATTTTTGATCATTCTATCGTGGAAAACCTTAGTTTTCTCTTTATAAATTCTAGCGCTTTCGTAGGCTTCTCTACAAATTTCTTCCAGTTCATTTAATTGGAATTTCCTATCAACACCGGCATCATGTAAATTAAAATTAGTGTTTTTGATTGCCCATAGAGCTCGGTATTCTAATACTGGGAGATGGCAAAGCTTACCATACACAAGTCTATATGGGGACATACCGATTGGTGTTTTAAATGCGGTTCTGTATGCCCATAGAGCATCCTCTAATTTTTAAGACCAATCTTTACGATCGAGTCTAAAAGTTTTCTCAAGGATTTTCTTGATCTCTCTATTAGAGATCTCGACTGGTCCGCTTGTTTGCAGATGATAAGGCGTTTCTATTCTATGATTAACTCCATACTGTTTAAGGAGTTTATAAAAATGCTGATTATTAAAATGTGATCCACCGTCACTGATGATAGCCCTTGGAATACCGTGTCGTGCTAAAATATTTCTTTTAACAAATTTGCACACAATCCGGTTATCATTAGTGCGTGTAGCTTCTGCTTCCACCCATTTGGAAACATAATCTACTGCAACTAAGATGTACTCATATCCAAATGATTTAGGGAATTGTCCCATAAAATCAATGCCCCATACATCAAATATTTCGATAATTAATATCAGGGTCATAGGCATTTCATCTCTATTCGCGATGCCACCAGTTTGCTGGCATCTTGTGCATCCTTTAACAAACTCGTAGGCATCCTTAAATATTGTGGGCCGGAAAAACCCATACTACAATATCCGATGGCCAGTTTTCTTTGCGCTGAAATGGCCACCGCATGCATATGCATGGAAGTGTTTAACAATATCTTCGTGTTCCGAGTTAGGGTCACATCGTCTTATAATTTGATCTGCTCCTATTTTAAATAGATTAGGCTCATTCCAAATGTATTGCCTTGCTTGAGCATAGAAATATTTTCTTTGTTGTGAGTTCCAGTGCTCTGGCAATCTTTCTGTTACGAAATAGTTAACTAGATTCGCAAACCACGAAAGTTTAGATACAGATAATAATTGTTCATCAGGGAAGGGTCCCTGATTTGATCAGTTGAGTTTGTTGGGATTAATTGAAGCCTTGATAAATGATCGGCAACAACATTTTCTGTGACTTTTTTATCTTTAATTTCTAAGTCAAACTCTTGCAATAGAAGGATCCACCGAATCAATCTAGGCTTGGTATCCTTCTTTGCCAATAAATGTCTCAAAGCACTGTGGTCAGAGTACACAATTACTTTTGCCCCCCAAATATAGGATCTGAATTTATCTATGGCAAACACTATGGCTAATAGCTCTTTTTTCGTAGTGATGTAATTGATCTGTGCCTCATTAAAGGTTTTACTTGCGTAGTAAATCACCACCGGCTTTTTCTCAAATCTTAGTCCTAAAACAGCACCAACCGCATAATCACTTGCATCGCACATGATCTCAAATGGTTGAGACCAATCCGGAGATTGTAGAATTAGCGCTTCAGTTAATTTTGATTTAAGCTTCTCAAACGCTTTCATACAAGCATCATCAAAATTAAATTCGATATCTTTTGAAAGAAGATCGCATAACGACCTTGAGATCTCACTGAAATCTTTAATGAATCGCCGATAAAAACCAGCGTGGCCTAAGAATGATCTTATTCCTTTAACGTTGGTAGGGGGTGGAAGTGAGGAAATTAACTGAGCTTTTGCTTATCTACCTCCATTCCTCTCTCGGACACAATGTGACCTAGGACTACCCCTTCCGTTACCATAAAATGGCTTTTCTTCCAACTTAACACTAAGTTGGTTTCAGTGCATCTCTTTAGAACCTTTTCTAAATGTCCCAGACAATCATCAAATGTTTTGTCAAATATGGAGAAATCATCCATAAATATTTCAAGAGAACCACCCACCATATATGAAAAGATAGCCATCATACATCGCTGAAATGTGGCGGGTGCATTGCATAGTCCAAACGGCATCCTTCGGTAGGCAAAGGTGCCATAGGGACAAGTAAATGTGGTTTTCTCCTGATCCTCTGGATGGATTGGAATTTGATTGTAACCAGAATATCCATCAAGGAAACAGTAAAACTTCTGTCCTACTAATATTTCCACTATTTGAACTATAAACGGTAGCGGAAAATGATCTTTTGAAGTAGCAGCATTAAGTTTTTCTGTAATCTATACAAACTCTCCCCCCAGTTACAGGGCGAGTAGTTATCTTCTCTCATTCTTCGATATTAATTACTGTAATTCCCGATTTCTTGGGCACAGTTTGGATTGGACTTACCCATTTACTATCAGATATAGGATATATAATTCCAGCATCCAACCATTTCAATACTTCCTTATTAACTACCTCTCTCAAATTAGGATTCAACCTCCTTTGTGCATCCCGAGCTGGTTTAACTTCTGGATCAGTAATGATTCGGTGCATACACAAAGTCGGACTGATTCCTTTTAAATCAGCTATCGTCCACCCTACTGCTTCTTTATATTTGACTAACACTTGCAATAGAGCTTGTTCTTGCTCTTCAGTTAGATCTGATGAAATTATGACAGGCAACGTGTCATTCTGACCTAGAAAAGCATTTTTCAAATGACATGGCAGCTCCTTCAATTCTAGAACAGGTGGTTGCTTTATTGAAGGTTTGGCTGACTAAGGTAAATCAATAGGTAATTTTTCAGTCCTATGGGTCCACGGTGGTTGATTTGACTCTAGTGTGGATTCCATGACTACTTTTAACTTATCACACTCAATATGATTCAACTTGACTAATTCATTTTCAGCAAAGAATAACTCAGTAGCATCTTTGGTGTTAATTAACGAACTATGCTGCTGCGCAAGTTCGTCCACCATGTCTATAAGATAACATTCTGAATCAATAGCAGAGACACTTGAAGCATTAAACACATTTAGTCTTAATTTCCTATTATTAAAGGAAATATCCACTTCTCCTGTCCTACAATTAATTTGTGCATTAATTGTAGCTAAGAAAGGTCTGCCTAGAATAATAGCCGGTTGATTATCCCCCATTGAACTTTCGGTGTCCAATACTAGGAAGTCAACTGGATCGTAAAAATCTTAAACTTTTACTATGACATCTGATAAAATACCTCTTGGGCACTTGGTTGAACGATCTGCCAGTTGTAAGATAATATCAGTTGTCTATAAATAACCTAGATCATGTTTATCAAACAAGTTTCCAGGTAAAATATTAACACTAGCTCCAAGATCAAGCACTGCCTTCTTAATCTGCACGTTGCCTATTGTTACTAGAATCAATGGTGATCATGGATCTTTCAGCTTAAGAGGTAGAGAACTAGAAACTACTGCACTCAATTGTTCAGTTAGATTGATCTACTTTGGGAGCGAGACCTTATACTTTCTTTTCTGAGTGCAGAGATCTTTTAAAAATTTGGCATAAGATGGAACCTGTTGAATGGCCTTTATCAGAGGGATATTGATCTTAACTTGATTAAATAAGTCCCAAAGATCCTCTGGTTGTGGGCCTCTTTTACCGTATGGAGAAGATTTTGGATTTTCTAAAGCAGCAGGATTAGGAGGAGGAATTGAAGTGTCCTGACTCTTATCCATCTCCCCAACTTTAGGCGTTGGAATATCTTTTTTAATTGGCTCTTTAAAATAAACCTTCTTAGGAATCTCCTTCTTCTTTGGATCCTCTTTCTCCTCATACACGACTTCAGTGTCGGTATCTTCTTCTGCCTCTTTCTCTTTAGGCATCTCTATTTTATTATCTACCTCTCTTTCACTCCTTAACGTGGTTATCTTAGCTATTTCATTAACTTCGTTAATCTCATGTTTCTTATCTTTGTTATGATGATGAGAGTGTGAAGGATTGGGAACAGTATTGCTAGGAAGCATCCCCTCCTCACACCTAGTAAGCGACTCAGCTATCTGACCCATCTGGCGAGTTAACATTTCCATGGTCTTAGTACTGATAGCTGATTGCTGTTTCATAAATTCAGCAAACTCTGCGAATTGCGCAGAAGTCATATTTGTTTCTACTTGGAATTGTGGTTGATCACGATGATTTGACTTATAATATCGCTCATCCTTAGCTGCTGAAGTTGAACCATACTGATATTCTCTCTTTGGTTGTTCATATCTTGGTTTGGATTTATGATCGGTAGGTTGATCATTTTTCCATCAAAAGTTGGGATGGTTTCTCCATCCCGAATTGTATGTTTTCGAAAATGGATTATCCCTCTCTCGATGAGCTCTGAATCCGTAAACTTCATTAGCAAATTCCTCAGTGGATTGCACTTGAGGACATGCGTCATAATGATGTGATAGATCTCCGCATGTAACACAATTAATTGATACGCTAGGGTTTGAAAAACCCTTCATCAATTGATCCATTTTCTTTCCTAATTCTGAAATCTCACTTTTAACCTCACATTTCCAGGCATTATCTACGCCCATAACTTGAACTCCTATACTATTTTCGGAACCAGCTTGGACTTTAAGACCTTTGCCGAGTTGATTAAGAAACTCCCAAGCCTCATCGTATTCTTTACCTAAAAATGTGCCTCCTGTGGCAGCTATAATCATATTACGACTTTCTTGACTCACACCATCAAAGAATGTTTTGATAAGCATCCATTTGGGTACCTCGTGGTGTGGACAAGCTCTCAGTAATTCGTTCATATGATCGAACGCTTCATAGAATTGTTCGTCCGGTTTTTGTTTAAATCCGGTAATTTCCTTTCTTTTCTCGGTTGTTTTACTAATGGGGTAATATTCATTAAGGAATTCTCGTTTCATTTGATACCATGTTGTATGCTATTGGTTGGTAAGGATACGAACCATTTATTTGCTTTCTCTTTTAACGAAAAAGGAAATAATCGAAGTTTTAAACCATCGGTGGTTATACCTCGAACATGGTTGGCTTTACAAATAGTTGTGAACTCGGCTAAATGTTCGTAGGGTTCCTCACTAGGCATCCCTCGAAAGATCGGAAGAATTTGAAATAATTAAGGACGAACTTCGGGTTCGTTCTCGTTTTCGGGATAATGAATTGGAGACGGGTCGGGCACATTCACCTGGGCGGTAATGCGACTCAACCGTACGTCTCGGTTGATCACCCATTCTAGCAACTATGTGCTCGGGTTCTTCTTGATTACAATTTCGTGGCGAAATCGGAGGGCTTTCTAACTTAGGAATCTCTAAATCGGGAATTTCTAAATCAGGAATTTCTTCCTCTTGTGCGTTTGAATTCTCCGTGATTAATTGTTGATTTTGAATCCTGACAGTCTTTCGGTTCGATCTCGCTACTTTTTCGATCTCAGGTTCGAATTGTAGCGGCAATCCTTTAGCCGATCGACGTGTGTGCATACACTAAGTAAAATACTACTAAAGATTAAAAACTTAATTAAACTAATATTTTTGGTGGTAAAGTAGAGGACTAAAATTACCTTTTTGTATTTTTAAATTTTTTATTTTATTTTTAATAATTATAATAATAAAATAAAATAAAGACCAAAAATAACCAAAAAAAAGAACTTAAACTTAATTACTTAAAACTAAGGCAACAAAGTAACTTTAAACCTAAACTACCGTTACACTCCCCGACAACGGCGCCAAAAGTCTGACGGGCCGTCGTTGTGACCCGCCGATTTAGTCCTTAAATCCACTAGTTAGCTAGAGAAGTAAGGGTCGAATCCACAGGGAGTGTGGTCGTAATTAGGATTGAGTAATTAGCCTTAGAAGTTAATTGAAAGCATTTAAATTGTGAATTTGTGGATTTGAATGATTTGTTTAGAGTAATGGTTTTCTATTGCTTGTAACTAAAATTAAGAGCGAAGTAACTAACGAAGAAGATAAACAATCAAGATACGAATAACCATTCACGGAATCACCACGGCATAAGTATTACCTACTATAATTTCATGCAACGATCACATAGACATAATCAATTGCGTGACTAAATTAATCAAACGTTTTTTAACCAATATCTCTCGGCATAGCGTATGCAACATTAATACTCGTCTTAATCCCTAAACTAATGGACTCGGCACAAATAATAACCCCACGATAAACTATCTTGCTTTTACCAATCGCAACACATAATCATAATCATAGCCAAATGTTTATCATTTACATACACATAATAGATCTCCCTTAATACGAATATATCAAAACATAGAAATTAAAGAAGAGTAAACTTAGCCGTAGATCCTCCGCAAATGGCTAATGGGATTAGCCGCTCATCGTATGCTCGTCACAAACACAGATCTGAGCCATTAGGTAGCACACTTACACACACATCGGGACTCTCCCCCCTGCGCCCGGATGCGGCTAGGGTTTAGCTGGCGTGTGCTGGAACGTATATGGACAGTTTGGGCGCTATGTGGAGCGCAGGGTGGCGCAGGCCTGCGCCCCCCTCAGCCTGATTTGCTATGAATTCTCTCGGATTGCTTCTTTTTATCATCTTGGCACTGAAATACAAACTTGGAGTAATAATATGGATTTTACGAAGTATCAGTGCTTAAAATGATCATAATATGACTCAGAAACCATATAAATTATAGACTTATCAACCTCACCTGGATATCCACAGAAATGTTGGGCTAGCTCTAAGCCTAATTTTGAGCAATATGTTGGACTAGCTCTTTGTCTAAATTGAGCAACACATTGGAATAACTCTAAGTCTCAATTGAGCAAATGTTAGGCTAACTCTAAGCCTAAATTGAGGGTGTTTCAATTTGGTATCAGAGATGGTGTTCAATGACTTAGTGTAGTCGACGATACTCACCACTGAACGCGGATTCAGATGCTATTATTGGCCCACCTAGGCAACACTTGTAAAACAATCTTAAGATTGACTCGGCCTAGGTTTGGGTAATTAACGGGTAGACGTTAAGCATATATATTGCGAAATATAATATGTATTCATACTCGTGCATATGTGTTAGCATTTGTTAAATGCCTATTGGGTTTCGTTTCAGTCGAAATGTCGGATCACGGATCCAATCGTGGCCAAGGACCGGTAGTGAGCCCTCGGGAGTCTGATGAATCTAACAATGATCAATCCTACCAATCCGGGGAGGATGAATCAAGATAGGATCGGATGCTTCAAAAGATGTCAGAGATTTTGGAGCAGAACAATCAACAACAAGAGTTATTGCTAGAGGCGAAGATGCAAGCCTTCTATGATGGGATGAAGAAGGCAAAAGAGGATAAAGCTCATACTGAAGTGAGCATTGATAACGATCGTGGAGACGGAAGCGGAGAGGATGCCCGAAACGACAAAAAGAAGAAGAAAGAAAAATCTTCTAACTCCAAGAAGGGTTGCTCGTTTAAAACCTTCATGGGATTTCGGCTACCTGAGTTTGACGGCAAGATTGGGGCACGCCCATCGATGGACTGGTTGAAAGAAGTTGAGAAATTCTTCCGTGTAAACGACTGTTGGGAAGAGAAGAAGGTTGCCTACGACACGGTTTTGTTGAAAGGCCCTGCTTTGTCTTGGTGGGACGCGGTGGTTGAAATTCTAGGGGGAGCGTTGATCGGGTCCATGACTTGAGACCAATTCAAAATTTGATTTAAACGACAATTCTGTCCTGCCGTTTCAATTCAGAAGATCAAAAGGGATTTCATCACGTTCCACCAAGGCGATCTGTCGGTGGATGACTATTTGGCGGAGTTTAACTCCAAAGCTATGTTTGTGGGGCCGCTCGAAACTGATGAGGCCCAGAAGGTGGAGTACTTTGTAGAAGGTCTTCGTAAGGAGATTCGGGAATTTGTGAAAATGCGAGTGATTACAACCTTTGATCAAGCGGTTGAACTTACTCGTATCTGGGAGTATGAAGTCTCTCGAGTTAATCCCGATACTCCCTCCTCCAAGAAGATGAAAAATGAGGTTCCTCAAGGGTCGTATCGATCATCCCGTAACTCTCACTCAAAGGGTGCCGATTCTCGAGTTCATTCCCAGGCACCTTCAAAGCAACAGTCGTACTCTTTGAACCAATCAAAGCGACATTCGTCTGGCGCCGCCACTTCTTGCACCAAATGTGGGAGATCCCTCAAGGGGGAGTGTGCTCGAGGTCCCCTAATTTGTCATAGCAGTGGAGAGGAGGGGCACATTCGTACTAAGTGCCCCAAATATGTTGTTAAGTGCTTTATGTGTGACGAGCGGAGCACAAATCTTGGGGTTGTCCTAACCGAAAGGACTTGCCGGCGGAAAGTAAAGCTTCGGCGTCAAAGTCGGTGGTTGGCAGCGGTTCCTCCCAATCAAAGGGGAATGCATCGAAAGCTCATGCGAGGGTATTCTAGATTACTGCAGATGAGGCTCGGGACACACCGGATGTTGTTACCGGTACCTTTCTACTGAACTCCTTACCTGCTATTGTTCTTTTTGATTCCAGTGCTAATGTGTCATTTATTGCTAAATCATTTGTCAAGATCAAAATCACCTAAGATTAACTGGTTTGAATAAATCAGAGTTAAACCAATAATCTTGTTTTGAATCAAAATCCAATTAAGAAGTTTGTAATAACACTTAATTGTTTTAAGAAAACTTTCAGATTAATAAAAAAACAGACAATCAAATAAACACAATTAATATCGAAACCTTATTACCAAACTCTGATTACAATCACCTCTAATCTGTTTGATTAGACGAAGAACACAAACTGTGGTTAGGGTTTTTCAACCTTAGAGGCTTTAGAAACTTAATCAGAATGCAATTACAATATAAATTCTTAGGCACTGAGATTACATGAGAAAGACCTAGTCTGTCTCTATTTATAGTCTTCTGATTTGTTTCCTTGACGAACTGTGATTTATCTGGTAGTGGATATCTTTGGAAGATCTTCAACTCTTGAAATCTCTATCACTTCCTGATTTGTAGCACTTTCTGTTATCTGACTGTTGAGCAGCTTGAACTTTTAATTCTAGCAGCTTGAAATTTTAAACTAGCAGCTCGAGATTCTTGAACTAGCAGCTCGAACTTTTTAATTACCCAGAAATACTACTAACAGTTTGAGAAATCCTAACTAACAGCTTGACATACTTAGATTATTTCCCAACAATCTCCCCCTAACTTAAATTCTTAACAAAAGACTTTAAGTTTCTTTACAAATAAGGAAATAAATACAAAGTAAAACTGTTATACATAAACTAAGGCATACAAAAACTTACATATTACTACTATGCAAGCTTCTGCCTTATAGCTTTTATGAAGTCTCTTTTAAGCTCTTCTCTATCACATTCTATCTTCATTGAGCTCATGTGTTGTAGCCATTCTCTTGGTAAATCAAGAAATTCAAAACTATAGAATCTGTTGCATCTGTCTGCAAGTTTGAGTCTATATGTCTTGGATTTTTCATATAGATCAATCTGTACAATCTTCACTTCCTTGGCAGCTTCTATATCCATTATTGTGGATTCTGGATCAATCATACTTCGATGATCTTTTATGTTATTCTGAACCCATACTATTGGTGACCTAGAGTGGCTAGCCTTCCCAATATTGTGCATCCGGTTTAGCTCTTCTTTAGTCGTCTTCTGAACTATTTGAATCAGGCCCTTATACTCCTCTTCTGGACCAGCTTCTGTTTTAACTACAAAATGATATACCAGATCAATATTGTCCATTGATTTGGCATCTCGGTAAGTAATTAGATGTTTGGAGAAGTCATGTTGATCAAGGGGTTTTTCTATTTCCATTGCCTTCTGTAATTGTTGATCAAACATAACTCTTTTGACTTGATCAAACTTTGCCTGATGAATAACTTCTGGTTGCGGTACATCAATAGTTTGAGGAGGATCTTGGATCTATTTAGATGCCTTTTCCTTTTCTTTTGCCATTTCGTTATCGTACAGGGCCTGAAGTTTCTCTGTGGGCCATGATTGTGCAATGACTTTTGAAACACCAGCACCTGCAGAATAGTTTATCAAAAATCTTCTATGTTCAGCCTTCGAAGGCCCTGTTGGCCTTTTCCTCTTCTTCTGTCCTTCTTTGACTACAAATCCACGTAAGTAGTCTCAAAGGGTTTCATCATCCCCCATAAAGGCTTGGGTTTGCTGATCAAGGATTTGGTCTTGTTCTTCTGCCAACTTTCTGGCCAATTCAGCATCAGCAGCAACTTGAGCTTCCTTTGAAACAAATTTGACCTTTGGTGTTTCAATCGGAATACCCTTTCCTTTATCTGAAGCTGCTGCTTGAACTACTACTGTTGCTTGGACTGCTGAGGATGGTTCTTGAATTCTTTCTCTGATAGACACTCCTCCTGGCCCTTTAAGAGAAGCAACTTGAGCTTCTGGACTAACAGTTTGAGAAACTGTTGGGACTGTTAGCCTAGAAGCTGAAGCTGCCAGAGGAGAACTTGAAGCTGTTTGGACTGAATGTCGGATCTCCTGATTCTCCCCCTTTTTGGATGCATTGATTTGATCAGATGGACCAAAAACCATTGCCAACAGGGTTTGAACATGCTTTTCAAGTTGGACAATCTTGTTTCCATATAGCTTCAACCTGTGGGTGAGCGACGGGTACCATTTCCCGAACCCGAACCGGTACCGAACCGGTACCGGTACCGAACCGGTACCGGTACCGACCGATACCGAATTAATATATTCGGTTCGGTATTCGGTTTTTAAATTAGCTAAAATTCGGTATTCGGTACTTTCGGTTCGGTATTCGGTTTTTAAATTAGCTAAAATTCGGTATTCGGAACCGAACCGGCACCATATAAACTTATACGGTTCGGTATTCGGTTCTTCCAAAACTAATAATTCGGTTTCGGTATTTTCGGGATCGGTACCGGTTCGGTTTGGTACGGTACCGAGCTCACCCCTACTTCAACCCTAGCTGAAATTGGGCAAGCTTTTGCTGTTGGACTGCTGAGAGATGTTGTAGTGCAATGATTTGTGATCCCTGTGCAGCAATAGTGGACTTGAAATGATCCAAAATAGCTACAACAGGTAATCAGTTGTGGATCCGTCAAAGCCATGAGTTGCAGACTAGCCTCAAGATCTTCAAAGGATAAAGGGATTTGAGATCTATTACTAGCACCAATACCAGATGTATTAGAAGCATTTGGGCCCCTTTGTTCTTGGTACTGGGGACTTCCAGAAGGTGCTTGCACATCCTCTGTTACCATGGGAGTGGTCTTAGGTATGTTGGAACTGTCCTGTGCCCCTTGTGCAGAGACATCAGTAGTTCCAGCCACAAAACCCATATGAACATCCTCAGAATGGATGTTCACCTCCATATTGAGGGTGCGAGTGTCCTCAGTGGGTGCCCTTTCGATATGCTGTGCAAGAGTATCCTCTTGCAGAGGGATATTTGGCTCTGGGTGTTGGACTGAGGAGGAAGGAGCAGCTGCAGGCCGTTGTCTCTTTTTAGTGTATATTTTTAGTGGTGGGGCCGGGGAGGTACGTGTGGTAGAAGGATCAGAGGGGATATCTGTATCATGAGGAGTGGGTTGGGATCCTGGGGGTGAAGCAGTAATGTGGGGCTGAGTCCGCTCATGATATTCTCCTCTGTTTCCTGGAAAGATAGTCTGCATTGCTTGAGGCAATGAGACATCAACAGAAAGAAAAGTTGCACTCTGTTTCAAAAATCTTTTAATAGATGGCAAAGAGTGCCTATGGGAAACATATATCATTTTATGTATTTTTAATTTATTGCAAGATTTTGCAATTATTTCAGACAAAAACCGAGGATACATCAAATATTTCCCATTCTTTAAGGCATGATGCCTCAACATCCCTTGAAAAATCATATTTGAAATATTGAACTGTTGGCCTGTGGATAAGCAAACTGTAGCAGTGACAATGTTTGAAGAAAATTCAGACTAACCAGTTCTTTTAGGGCTTAAACATTGTTGAATGATATGTACAAGGTATTTTCATTTGGGGCTAAAGTGTGCTTTGAAGAAAGTAAATGAATCATTTGGTCCCCTATACCCTATTTCAAAAAGACCTTCATCTAAAGCAGTGAGAGAGAGATCTGTTATGCCTGAAGCATCTTGCAGATGCAAGTGCTGTCGAATAGATTCTTCTGAGATGGTGATGGTATGACCATCAATGGTAGAAACAAGAGAAGTGATTTCATCTTGTGTACTCAGAGTGGCTTTACTCTAGAATTGCTCTATGTGGGATATGTATATAGTGGGGTTTATAGTGAGAGCATAGTTGATAGATGAACTACGAAGGAAATCCATCATTTCATGAAAAGGTTTGCAGTTCAGCATGTTTGAGGGTGTATGGGAGGCAGTTGTGATCTTTAACAAACTCCATTGGTGCTCAAGAACGAGAGAAGATAGGGTTTGGCTCGTAGATTTGAAAATCGCATAGGGAGAGAATGAAAGGGCTCTTGAAGATATTTTGCAACTGGTAGTTGTAATCGAACGAAACTGAGACTTTTAAGGGTTTGGATGTTAAAAATATCTAGTCCTGCGTATAACGTCCTTAATAATGACTGAAATGCCCTGCACACTTAACAGACTAAGTGAACAACTAACAGTCCGAGAAAATGAACTAGCAGCTTGAGAATAGTCTCAAGTTGTTAGTTACTTACTGAGCATCATCGAATGAAATAGTGTCTGCCCCTTAACTAAACACATATAGTAAATGTTTTTTCACAGATTATAGAGGATGGTAATGTAAGATAGATTAATCCTTGTTTACCATACCAATATTTGATACCAGAAAGGTGAATCTTCCTACATCAAAAGGTTTAGTAAAAAGATCTGCTAACTGATCATCAGTATAAATTTTCGTAACTTGGATTAACTTCTTTTCATTAAAATCCCTTATAAAATGAAATCTAATATCTATGTGCTTGGTTTTGGGAAACTTTACTGGATTTTATACAATATTGATTGCACTTGAATTGTCAATGTAAATAGGAGTAGATAGAAAGTTCATACCATAGTCTCTTAGTTGGTTCTGAATCCACATAACCTGAGAGCAACAGCTGGCAGCTGCAACATATTCTACCTCAGTGGATGAAGTGGATACTGTGGTTTGCTTTTTGCACTACCAAGAGACTAATCTTGCTCCTAGATATTGACATCCTCCAGTTGTTGATTTCCTGTCTATGTTGCAACCTCCATAGTCACTGTCAGAATATGCTGTTAGTTCAAGAGGAGAGTCCTTAGGATACCATAGGCCTAATTTTGGTTGACCTTTTAGATATCTAAATATTCTCTTAACAACATACAGAAGTGAGTCCTTTGGGGTACATTGGAATCTGGCACAAACATAAACAGCAAACATTATATCTGGTCTAGAATATGTGAGATACATCAGTGAACCTATCAAGGATCGGTACAAATGAATATCCACATCTACTCCTTCTTTATCTGCATCAAGCTGTTTATGAGTGTCCATTGGTGTGGTAGCAACCTTGGTGTCCTTGTATCCAAACTTTTCCAGAATATCGTTCACATACTTTGACTGGCTGATGAAGAGATCAGTGGGCTTCTGCTTAACCTGCAATCCTAGAAAGAAAGTAAGTTCTCCCATTGAACTCATTTGAAACTTTTTGTGCATCAGGGTCTCAAATTCCTTGCAAAGTATGTCATTTGTTGATCCAAAGATGATGTCATCAAACTAGATCTGAACAAGAAGGATATCTGATTTGATAGAATTTGTAAACAATGTCTTGTCTAGAGTACCTCTCTTGAATCCATTCTGTAGGAGGTAGGAAGACAGAGTGTCATACCATGCTCTAGGAGCATGGTGTAGTCCATAAAGTGCTTTGTCTAACTTGTAAACTCTGTCAGGATACTTATAGTGTTCAAACCCAGATGGTTGACACACATATACCTCTTCATCAATTGTACCATAAAGGAATGCAGATTTCACATCCATTTGATACACCTTGAACCCTTTGTAGCTTGCATAGGCTAGGAACAATCTGATGGCTTCAATCCTTGCTACTGGAGCAAATACATCCCCATAGTCTATGCCTTCTTCTAGAGTGTAACCTTGAGCTACTAGCCTTGCTTTGTTCTTGATCATTATACCTCTTTCATCCATTTTATTTCTGAAAACCCATCTTGTACCAATTGCCCTTTTTCCTTTAGGCAAATCAACCAGTTTCCACACATTCTGAACTTGAATTGCAAAAGCTCTTCTTGCATGGCTTCAATCCAAGATGGATCCTTCAGAGCCTCAGATGCCTTCTTTGGTTCTAGTTGTGACATAAAGCATGCATGTTCAAAGGCAGCCAGACTGAACTCAGGAACTGCTTCTTCAGAAGCAGTTGATTCCTTGTGGATCATATTCCTTGTCTGCACAGGTGTGCGTGGATCTCCCATGATCTGGTTGAGAGGATGATATTTGTGAACTCTGAGTGTACGTTCACTTTCCATCTGAATTGTGCTTCCCAGGTTGGTGTCATCACCTTCTGTAATTGATGACTCTGCTTCAGTAACAGGTTGATCTAGAGTTGGGACTGATTCCCTATTAGATGGAGCTGTCACTTCAGGACTTGGGAGTGGCATCTCAAATTCTGTATCTCTGTCTTGTTGATCAGTCAGGACTCCAGGTGGATCACAAGAAAGAAGTGGTAGAATAGTGTACTCATTCCATCTATTAGAATCTTCAACAATTTGAGTCTCTGTACCAACAGTCTGAACTCTTGTGCTGGCAGCAGGAGAAGTTGTGTTACTAGTTTGAACATTGTGTCTAACTAATCCTGCAGAATACTCATCAAAACTTAGAGATTTTGTTAGTGAATCTAAATCAAATAACCAATCAGGACCAGTGCCTTTGATATTTGTAGTATTTTCATTAAACTCAACATTTGCACTCTCTTCAATGACTTTAGATACACTGTTATAAACTCTATAGGCTTTGCTCTGTGTGGAGTAGCCTACAAAGAATCCTTCTTCAGCCTTTCTCTCAAACTTACCCAAGTGAGTTTTAGTATGCTGGATAGTGCATGAATAGCCAAATGGTTTCAGGAAGGCCACTAAGGGAATCCTATGATGGAACAACTCATATCGAGTTTTCCCTTGTGACTGGACAACTTGAAGTCTATTTAGAACATAACAGGTTGTATTTACTGCCTCTGCCCAGAAGGTCATTGGCAATTTGGAATCAGCTAGCATGTATCTAGCAGCCTTTATTAATGTTTTATTCTTCCTTTCAACTACTCCATTTTGTTGTGGTGTTCTAGGTGCACTGTATTGCTTTGCAATTCCATTTGACTAACAGAAACTGTTTACGACATGATTTTTAAACTCAGTTCCATTGTCTGACCTGATCACCTTTACTTTTAAGCTAGATTGGTTTTCAATTTTTTAGAATAAAGGATTTAACCAACTCAGCAGTCTCATCCTTAGTCCTAAGAAAATACACCCATGTAAACCTGGTGAAATCATCAACAATGACTAAACAGTAGGGTCTTTTATTCAAACTCAAAACAGAAGTTGGACCAAAAAGATCCATATGAAGAAGATGTAGAGCAGAAGAGATTGAATTTACTTCCTTGGCCTTATGAAAAGTTTTGTGTTGCTTGCCTTTGAGGTAGGCTACACAATGATCATCACATAGGAACTCTTTCTGTAGTAATCCTCTTACCAAATTGTTTTTGACTAAGGCATTCATAGATTTGAAGTTCATGTGACACATCCTTCTGTGCCAAAGAACAAACTCATTAGATGATGCTTTGGATATTAAACTGTTGGGTACAATTATAAATAGAGTTGAAAACAATATTTTGTAATAGTTCAGGGACTTTATTGTAAATACACAATAGTTGTAAATGGTGTGTGTGTGTGTATATATATATATATATATATATATATATATATATATATATATATATATATATATATATATATATATATATATATATATATATATATATATATATATATATAGTTCAGTTGACAGAATAAGGAGAAGATCACAAAAGCAGTACACGGATCTAGAGAGAATAGAAGTGTTATGCAAGTCACCGAAACCTCCAATGTAATATTCTCTCTTTAATCATTCAATATATTGTGTTTGTGATAATTGTTCATATGTTTATGTTTAATGTTGAATGAATTGCATGAAATATGAATTCAAAATAGGTATCAGAGCCTAATATGGAAAAATATGAGTGAATTTAAATCTGAAAATTGAATTTTCCACAGCACTGTTTCATCGAAATTTTGAGATTTTAGAAAATTTCTTATCGTTTTTGATTCTGTGGATGAAAAGAAGTAATAATTGGATCGAAGGTGACGTTTTTAAATTCGAATTAATTGATATAAGTTTCAGATTCTAATTCGAAACACACAGGAAGTAATTTGAATTTTACTGATTTTGGAAAACTTTTGTGTTCTTCACTTTTTTTTTTATTTTTGGATTGTTAATCTGAAATTAGACAATGTTTTTTAACAAAAGTTGTTTCTGTGTAAAAAATGCACACTCGATCATAATTTGAGGTCATTTGGTGAATTTTTGTTGAAAAATTACGTTTTTGAACTTGATTTTTATCAGATCTGCTCAAACTCGGGCAACACTGAATTCATAGTGTTATTCGAGTTTTACAAAGAAGTGATCGAGTTTTATAAAGCTTTGACCGAGTTTTATACAAGCTTTGACCGAGTTTCATGCTTTATTGATCAAGTTTCATGCTTTATTGATCGAGTTTCATGCTCTATTGATCGAGTTTCATGCTTTATTGATCGAGTTTCAAAGAGAGTCATCCGAGTTGCATTGATCATCAACCGAGTTTCATATAGAGTAATTCGAGTTGGACTACAAGTTCATTCAAGTTTCATTCTCATCCATTCGAGTTTTATACTTCTTCATTCGAGATTAGTGATTCTTTATTCGATTTTGAGCCTTCATTGTTTGAGTTTGATACTTATTCATTCGAGTTTCATCATACTTTTGACTGTTTGACCTTAGCTGCTTAAATTGGGCATAACTTTTGACTGGAACATCGTTAGAAGGCCTACCATACGTCAAATCGAAGCTTCAACAGAGATCTACGATTTCTTGAATAGGCGAAGCCGGTTCGGTAAATTTTCGAGGCCCAAATACACTCCAGAAAAAAGTTACGGTTATTTTTCTGCAGAAAAGCTGAAATTTCAAAGTCAAAAAGTCAATTCAAAGCTGTTTTTTCACAAGTTATCATTTTCAGATATAATTCTCAAAATTTTATCAGAATTCACTCATTTTTCCATAAAAGATCTTGGAAGTTCATTTTTCTGCAATTCATAATGGTGTTTAAACAATTTTCAAAGTCTGAGCTTGTAAGGTTGTAATCCCGTATATATTCAGCACCTCAATGATATTATCATCAAACACATGAAGAAACAAGCTCAATAAATGTGTTATGATAAAGAAGAAGACAATATGAATATGAGAATTGATGGAACAGTGGCGGCTATGGAATTTCAAAATGTCAACCGTGTCATATCATAAAGGTAACCCTAGGAGCCTTTTATAGGCTCCTTTAATTAACTTACAAGACATGGCAACTTTGTCCCCTACACTATTACTTAAACATAAATTACATAGAAATAAATACAAGACAAATTATAATGATAATAAATATTACAAAACAACTTCTAGGATCGAAATAATTAATCTAACAGTATCCCCCTTTTCGATCACTTTGGAGGTCCTGGAACTCGGGCATGGTCTGTAGATTCTCGAAGACCAAGTATGACGTCGAAGCGTCTGGTTACTTGTCTTATATGTAGCCGCTCGTTCAGGTATTCAATGCCGCTGAGTGTATCCTGTATCTCCTGTGGCGAGCATCTAAGTTCTGGATTTGGTTGAGCGTCAAAGTCTTGAACTTTCTGAGTAAGCGCTGCTCGAACCAATCTGATAGTGCCGTCGGAGTAACAAGGAAGATCCTCAAAGCGCATGAATCTTTTATGTCCTTTCTGATTCAAAAAGATAACCCCTGGCTGTCCTCGAAGCAAAACTTTGTAAGCCGGATAGTGGTCTAGCAAAAATACATCTTGTTTAGGAGCTTTCAGACCCACTTTGACTAATGCACTCTCAATCGCCATCTGGAAATCTCTGAGGCACATAATGATTGATCGGCGATTCATGCATCGAACCAGGGCTGCTAAGGCAGTCATATGTGTCAGACGACCCTTGACTCTATTGACCAATTTTCTGTGCAGACGCTCTACGTCGTCTATGTTTACGAAGTCAAGGTCGCTTTCATACAGTTCTTGAATGGTACCGTCTTCTCTAAGTACCTCGAAGGCTGGAGTGTAGACTCTGGCTCTCTTGTACATATGAATGTTATTTATTCTGACTAATTTGGACTTTGACCAGTATTTGCTCTTATCTCTCGTTTCTCTTAGCATCATCTGATTGTATTCGGCTTGAACGCATCGAGAAGCATCGGTCATTACCATGAGAAGACGTCTACTGTAAGATCCTGGGTTCTTTCTGAAGACCATTTTGAACCTTTCTTCTAGGAAAGGATTTTGAAATTGATCAGCCGGGAACTTCTTCAAGAATTCTTTTAACCCCTGGACCGGAGGTTCTTCTAATTCTTTAGGCGGAGCCTCAAGAAGTTTCAATACACGGTCTCTCCGGTCCTGACATAACCCTTCTTTAGTTTCCGCATCGAGAGTGTGGACTTCTCCCCAGGAGTACCACTTTATCCATTCTTCGTCTGTCCTGTCATAAGATGCGGGGACTTCTTTAGTGTCAAAACAATCGACAGTTCTGGCTCCGGAAGTTTCAGCGATATGGTCGTGCGGAGCTGATTGAGTTGGAAGGGTTGATTGGACTGATGGGGTACGTATAACTGGTGGAGTATGTTTAGGTGTGGGAGTGGGTTGGATTGATGGAGTTTCTGTGGTAGTGACTGAAGGTGGTTGGATGGAAGAAGATGTTTGTGGTTGGGGTTCATTGGGTGGAGATTGGGGTTCAGGTTTTGGTGTGAGAAATGTATAGTCGGTTTCAGTATCAGAATCTGAGTCAGACACTAATATGATTTCGACTTTTTCATATTTGGGCTCATAAATCACCATTGCTGACGTGGGGTCTAACGAAGCTGGGCCCTCAATTTGTAGAGGTTCAAAATCTATCATCATCGCTTCCGTAGCCTCGTATGTCTGATCCCCGGACCCAGACCCTTGAATTTCTGCTGCTTCAGCCTCTGCTCCCCCTAGAATGATCATCGAACCCTCATGACGAACCTTTTGACGTTTCTCCACCTCATGACGATCAGGGTCGTCCTGGTCGTCATGTTTTCTTTTAGGGGGCTCGGCCTGAGTGCGGCACTGGAGATCTATGACCGCCGACTCGAGGCGATCCATTCGCGTATTTAGCTGCTCTTGGACTTGAAGAATCAGTCGATTAAGTGCATCAATCTTGTCCGAGAGCTACGCTATTTGAAGTTGGACTGAATGGGAACCTGGTGAGGGGCCGGCTTTGGAGGCGACACCCTTACCCTTTATAAGAGAAAGAAGGGCGGTGTGACGTTCCTCGGCTGCCTCCCTTTGGGCGTCCAGGTCAGCCCGGGTGATAACTCCGGCAGCACGTAATGCTGCCGTTAGCATCTCCAAATTGATGGGGAGATGGCCCGAAGTGGACGACGTTGATTGAGCCACTCCCGGTCTTCCTTCCGTCATCTCTGGCTCCACTACGGGATGCTCAGATCCGGAAGTTTGTGGAGCTGCCACGGAGGCAGCTCTTGGGGATGCCACAAAGGCATCGTGCACGGTGTGTATATGTGGGGATGGAATCGTGGGTGAAGGAATGTCGGTCACGTGGGGAGGAGTGTGACCTCTTTCAATACCGCCACTCTCCGAATGAGAGGGCGATGGAATATGTGGAAGATCCCCGTAGAATGAAGTGGTTTCCCTTTGAGGGGAAACCAAGTGGATGGTGGGGGTTGTTTCGACCGCTGGACTAACGGTCTTTTGAAGAGGAGTCCGGCTAACAGGGCTTGGTTCACCCTCAGATTGAATATCTCACGCTCTTACGACAGAGATGGTTCTTTCAGAATCCGCCGTCTCTGTTGTCTCACCTACAGCACCCTCCCTCACAATCTCAAACTCCAGCTCAACAAAACCCATAGATTGTTGTACATCCATCCGTTCTCCCTCATGCTCACTCTCTTGATGCTCACCTTCGGACTGGTTAGTCTCAGTCAATTCAGACTGAGACTCATCCGGATAATACTCTCTTATATATTCCCTTACCCGCTCGGTGCCCCTCGACCTCGTTAGAGTAGAAAGAGGAATTTTCATCACCTGTACCGTCGGGGCCCCTTTTGGCAAAGTTAACTTTTGGATAGCCACTGTGGGGTAGACATCAGCCTCCGGACGCTCATGTATGTCTTCGTCCTGATCCATTGCGCATTGAATGATGAGTTGAAGGAATCTTTGATAGGGGACATACTTGCGACCTTTCTTGGTGCTTCTTTCGACGTGGACTCTTCTTAATTCTTCAAAAATGAAAGCAGCATAGTCCACGTGTCGGTCGATGGCAAAGCCGGTGAACATGGCTAATACCTGGGCCGACGCCGAGTCATGACCGGAATGCTTGGCTGTGAGGCACTTGTTCAGCACATCGAAGAGAATCCTCCAGTGGGACTGAAGGTTTTTGGTGCGGAAGTCTGAAGGTTTGGTAAGGGGTAGACGAAGAATGTGACGGATGGCTGCGGTTGTGATTTTGACTGGAATGCAATCAATGGTGGAGGTGAAGTGAGGTTCGGGGTCGGTTATGAATTGGAGCCTGTTCCAGAATTGTTGGAGGTAAATCTGGGGAACGGCTATGGCAGTTGAAAGGGCATAATATATGGGATGGCGGGTGAGGATGTCGAAGGCAAGGGTTTGGGATTCTTTTGAGAGGATGGAGACGTCGAGTTGCCAGTTATGAGGGATAAACTCGACAAACTCGGCGCTTGGCAGAATGGCTTCCTCGGGTAGCTGAGCATTATTATTCGGAATTGGAGGATGAGGTACTGTGAGAACGATTGCGGGATCCATTATCCTGCAAAGTGCAACAAAGTTAGAATCATAAGACTTGATATGATAATGCATTGATGTGAAGTCTAGATGAGTGTGAAATAGAAATTGTCTGATCTGTTTAACATCGGGTCTTTATTAGCAGAATAAAATTCCACTAATAAAGTCCAAAGTCAATCGTTAAGAGACCGATGTTAGATAAGACTGTTTCACTCAAACACTGATCCTAACTCTAATCAATGGTGCACTTGGATGGAACTATTTTTGTGATTTTTAATTTATATGAAAATGCAGAAACATGAAAAATGAAAAATTTTTAAAAAATCCTAAGTGTTGGATTTCGGATGGTCCGAATTCGGATGAACAGTGTCATCGAATTCGGATCAGTCCGAAATGGAATAATGCATGAATGATGTGAGTGGGACCGAATTCGGATGAGGTGATAAATGGGGACCGAATTCGGATGATGGTCCGAAGTGTAATTCATGAATTGAATGAAGGTGGTCCGAATTCGGATGTGGTATGAACATGGTCCGAATTCGGATGGTGACTTGTGAAAATGCATGCAATGAAATGGAAATGTCCCAATTTCGGATGGTACCTGGAATTCGGATGAGGACCGAATCCGGGTATCATCCGAATTCGGATGCACAGTGGTGAACAGACTTAGACAAATTTTCAATTTTTGAAAATTTTGACCCTGATGTGATGATCCGAATTCGGATCAACAGTGAACCGAATTCGGATCAACAGTGGACCGAATTCGGATCAACAGTGGTCCGAAATGAGTTTTGTACTTGGAAAAGTTTTGAAACAAGTCTAAGTCGGACATCCGAATTCAGGTGGTGGTCCGAATTCGGACATCCGAAACTACATGAGTGCAGTTAATGTTCATGCAAAACATAAACGTGAACAGTTGGAATCTTAATGAAAATGCATGAAATTACAGATCCTAAACTAAAACAACCTAAGGAACATTTTATCTAACTACAACTAAGGAAATATAACACATTAAACTACCTAAAAAGAGTAAAAACCGAAATGAAAAACTAGAAATATTTTGAAAATCAAACAAGTAAAATACTAAGTTAAAGACTGAAATAAAGGTAAAGAAGTGTTACCTGGTGATGCAGATGATGAATAATGCAAGAAAAACCGAAGAAAATGATGGTGCAAAAGCTTGAAACGGTAACAATGGTGGATGTGGGCGGTAGTCGACGAGAGCAAGTGAGGAAGAAGAAGAAGAAAAGAGGAAATATCTTGAAGATGAAGGTATTGACTTTTTGACCACCCTTATATAAGTCCGCGCGGGTCATGGGTCGGGTCAAAGATCTGCGCCCCAAATGGAAATTGGGCTGCCGGTTTTGGACTCATCAATCACACACACAATTAATTAAAGAAATATGGGCCTTTCAAGGAATTAAACAAAACAAAAAATTTTGGCCCAATTTTTATTGCATCTTTTTGAGGTTTTCCATGAGACTTCAAAAATAACAAATAAAATAACAAAATAAAAATTAAAATATTTTTGGTATTTTCTTTAATTTTGAAATTAAAATAAAATGAAATGAAGTAAACTAAAAACTTTTTGGCTTTTTGATAAGTTTGAAAGTTAAAATCTTTTTGAGATTTTCTGACCTATTAAATTAAAACTTAAAATTAAATTAAAATTAAGACTAACCTAGAATTCAAAAATTTAACTATAAAAGAAATAAAAAGAAACACAGAATTATAAAATTTAAAAAATCCTAACTCTACTCCCCCTCAAATAAATACCGGTCCTTTTTTCTTTTTCCTTTTCAGATTTAAATCACGACAACCCTTTTTAAGCCTTACAAATACAGACAAACCTGGATATTGTTTGCATCCCACTCCATGATGAACAATTCACACAGCAATTTATCAGGATCATTAATTATTAAAAATATGCGCAGATAAGGAAATACTGAGTTTCAATTTTGTGACATAATCCTTAAATTTAAATAACAGTTATTTTCTAAAATAAAGGAATTTCAATCATGATGGATTGAAATAGAATTATTTAAGACAATATCTGATATTTAATTTGAATGTGGATTCAACATGCCGATATGAGATACTAAAAACCGAAAACGAGGTTCGTCTAAAGCTTTAGTAAATATATCCGCTAGTTGGTATTCCGTGCCAACAAAATACAACTCAATGGTCCCCTTTTCCACGTGATATTTAATAAAATGATACCTGATATCTATGTTTTTTGTTCGAGAGTGCTGCACGGGATTGCAAGAGATGGCAATTGCATTTCGAGAATCACAGTAAATAGGGATATTGGTGAGTGAAAACCCATAATCGCGTAATTGTGTTCTCATCCACAGCACTTGAGAGCAACAGCTTGCAGCTGCTACATACTCAGCCTCAGCTGTGGATGTGGATACACAATTTTGCTTTTTGGAAGACCAACTCACCGGTCTATCGCCTAAAAACTGTATTCCTCCCGATGTGCTTTTTCTGTCCACTCTACAACCTGCAAAATCAGCATCTGAAAACGCGGTAAGATCGAAATCGGTTCCCTTTGGATACCATAGACCAAGTTCGGGTGTACCCTTAAGATAACGAAAAATGCGTTTTACTGCAGTTAGGTGTGATTCTTTTGGGTCGGCCTGAAATCTAGCACAAAGACATGTTGAAAACACTATATCCGGCCTACTGGCAGTCAAGCATAGTAAGGATCCTATCATCCCTCTGTAAGTTGTATTATCGACACTTTTCCCGGAAGGATCGGTGTCTAACTTACAGTTGGAGGCCATGGGAGTTGCGATACTCGTGCAAGAGTCTAACTTATACTTCTTGAGAATGTCAAGAGTATATTTCGACTGGTTCACAAAAATCCCATCCTCAAGTTGTTTGACTTGTAATCTGAGGAAAAAGTTCATTTCCCCCATCATACTCATCTCAAACCGAGACTCCATTAGGGCTGAAAAATCATTACAAAAATTACTGTCAGTAGATCCAAATATAATATCGTCAACATAAATCTGTACTAGCATTATATGTGGGCCTTCCCTTTTAGTGAACAGAGTTGTGTCCACCACACCTTTATAGAAACCGGCAGAAATAAGGAAATTCGAAAGACTATCATACCATGCTCGAGGTTCTTGTTTTAAACCATAGAGGGCCTTATCTAGCACATAAACATGGTCAGGTTTATGTGCATCAACAAAGCCTTGTGGTTGTTCAACATACACTTCCTCGTTAAGTTCACCGTTTAGAAAGGCAGTCTTGACGTCCATTTGGTACACTTTGAAGTCTTTGTGTGCCGCGTAGGCCAAGAAGATTCTGATTGCTTCGATCCGTGCAACGGGAGCGAAGGTCTCGTCATAATCTATCCCTTCTTGTTGTCGGTAGCCTTTGGCAACAAGTCTTGCTTTGTTCCTTATCACAATGTCGTTCTCATCTCGTTTGTTCTTAAAGATCCACTTCGTTCCAATGACTGTGCGGTCTTTTGGCTTGGGAACTAACCGCCATACTCTTAGCTGTTCAAACTGGTTGAGTTCCTCTTGCATTGCAACTATCCAATCCGGATCTGTCAGGGCTTCATCCACATGAGCGGGCTCTATCATACTCAAGAATGATGCGTAGAGACATTCATTAGCAGATGCCCTACGAGTTTGGACTCTTGTTGTTACGACACCAATGATTTGCTCTGTTGGGTGACTGCAGGTCCATTTGATCTCGTGTGGAAGGGGTGCTCGGGATGGAACCTCTGTGGTTAATATGGGAATGGATGAGGATTCATGGTCAATGGTTTCAAATGATGGTACCACAGGTTCTGGTTCAATTTCCGAGTGTTCAGGTGAAGGAAGAATCGTTGGTATTATATGTGAGGGTATTACAGGAGTAGATTCAACTGCGGATGTGTCGGTGGATGATGTGGATGGATGAGGATATGTTGATGAAGATGGAGCGGAGAAACTTTGCGGTGAAGTTGAACTGGAAGGATTACCTACATTATTAACAACATTAGACACACTAGCGTTAGGACCGAAAAATTCAACATAAAAAGGATCAAATAAATTAACCAAATCAGAAGTAGAAAAAGAAATGGGGTTATTCGAAGAGTCTCCAGGCATTTGAGTAATGCGTGGTCCTGATTGATCAACTTCGGGTGCCAGTTCAGCCAACTCATCAAATGTGACGTGCACACTTTCATTGACTGTTCTGGTTCGGGTATTGAATGCGCGATACGCCTTCGAGTTGGATGAGTATCCAATGAAGATCGCTTCATCCGCCTTTTCGTTAAATTTGCCGTGGTTGTCTCTGTCATTCAGCACATAGCACCTGCAACCAAATACACGTAAGTACTTGATAAATGGTACTTTATTCAAAAAGAGTTGGTAAGGAGTTTTGTTAAAGCGCTTATGGATGATGGAGCGATTCTGTGTATAGCATGCTGTTGATACGGCTTCGGCCCACAAGAACGGAGGTAGCTTTGAGTATGTGAGCATTGTACGAGCGGCTTCTACTAGCGTACGGTTACGCCTTTCCATGATCCCATTTTGTTGAGGTGTTCGAGCAGCAGAGTATTGATGCTGAATCCCTTTGGATCGAAGGAAGCCCTCCACTACCGAGTTCTTGAACTCCGTGCCGTTATCTGATCTGATTGATTGTACTGACAGCTGCTGTTGGGTCTCGACACTCTTGATAAAATCAATGATTTCTTGAGCTGTTTCGTCCTTGGAACGCAAGAACCTGACCCAGGTATATCGAGAATAATCATCAACGATAACCAACACATATCGTTTTCCATTTATGCTTTGAGTTCTCATCGGTCCGCATAAATCCATATGAAGTAACTCCAAAACTCTTTTTGTTGATGGTTCGGGCTTTGGTTTGTGAGATGATCGTTTCATTTTTCCTTTCTCACATGCTCCACACAGATGGTCCTTTTCGTAGCGCAACTCAGGAAGTCCTTTGACCAATTGCTTCGCAGCCAGCTTGTTGATATTATCAAAATTCAAATGGGATAATCTTCGATGCCACAACCAAGAGTCTTTTGAAGAGGCTTTTGATAGTAGGCAAATGTTATCCTTCACTACAAGCTTAGATACGTCAATGGTGTAAAGGTTAGATTTTCGGGAACCAGTTAAGATTTCTTTTCCATCCATGTTCTTAACACTGCAGTTCTTAGCCCTAAACGTTACTTCTAGTCCTTTGTCGCAGAGCTGTCCTATGCTAAAAAGATTATGAGATAACCCCTCAACATAGTCAACATCCTTGATGACCAGATTATTTAGAACTAAGTCCCCGTATCCTTTTATGTGAGCCTGATGGTTGTTCCCGAATTTCACAGTTCCGCAATACTGTTCAACAACGTTGGACAGCAATTCTCTTCTTCCTGTCATGTGCTTGGAGCAACCCGAATCCATATACCAAATGGACTTAGCCTGAAAAACACATAAATTCATATAATGAAAAACTATATGCATTCAAACACATCCATTTTTAATTCACAATCAAACCGTGTTCTGAACCGAGATGTTCAGAAAACATGATGAGTTAAGACCGGGTCCTGGGCTGTGTGCACAGAAGCCAAACGTGTCGGTTTAAGCACAACCGACAAGCAAAAGAATGGGTCCTAGTCCAAGGTAACTAGAAGCCATTTCTTTGAAGCACGGGTCTTGATTAGAAGTAAGCTTTGATACCAATTGTAAGGTTGTAATCCCGTATATATTCAGCACCTCAATGATATTATCATCAAACACATGAAGAAACAAGCTCAATAAATGTGTTATGATAAAGAAGAAGACAATATGAATATGAGAATTGATGGAACAGTGGCGGCTATGGAATTTCAAAATGTCAACCGTGTCATATCATAAAGGTAACCCTAGGAGCCTTTTATAGGCTCCTTTAATTAACTTACAAGACATGGCAACTTTGTCCCCTACACTATTACTTAAACATAAATTACATAGAAATAAATACAAGACAAATTATAATGATAATAAATATTACAAAACAACTCCTAGGATCGAAATAATTAATCTAACAGAGCTGATTGTCAAACTTACTGAATCTGAATAAAAATCGTAAGAACAATTATGATATCCTCGTTCAGTTAAATACAGATAAAGCTTTGGCTTACGTGATGTAAGAATACTAAACGAAGAAATTCAAATCTTAAAAGAGGAATTAAAAACTCAGAGCTTAAAGGATAAGCAAAAGTCTGAGAGTTCTGCTTATCAGTTAAAAATATCTGATTTAAATAAAAAATTTGAAGAGGAGAAGTCTGACCTTATTGCAAAACTTACTGAATCTGAAAAGATTCGTAAGAACAATTATGATATTCTTGTTAAGTTAAATACTGATAAAGCTTTGGCTTTACGTGACGTACGATTACTGAACGAAGAATTTTTGAGCTTAAAAGAAAAACAAAGTTCTGAGAGTCCTGTTCTGAATTTGAAAATATCTGAGTTGAATAAAGAACTTGATGAGCTTAAACAATAGAATTTTCAAAGTACAACTCAACTAAAATGTCTTGTGTCTGAAAGATCTGAACTAAACAAGGAAGTTAAGGATCTTGAAGATACACTTTCTAAGACAAAACAAACTGATCAGAATTGTATTTTTAAAAAAATTGAAGAAATTTTTGCTCTTCAACAAGAGTTGTCTTTAACTAAAGATTTGATTGAGAAGGAAAGACATGAGTTCTTACTTAAAAAACAAGATTTTAATCAAAATCTGAATTGTTTGAAGATGAAAGAAAAATGTTCTTAATCAAAGAACAATCATTTAAATCTGATTACCAATCATTTGATCATGACAGAAATTCAAATTTAGTCATTATCAAAAGTTTGGAAGATCAGATACTTCATCTTACAAAACAATTACATGTGTTTACTTCATCAACTGAGTCAAAGGTTAAGACCCCTTCTTCAGTGTGTTTAAAATCCAATGTTGATCACTCTGGTTTGTCTTCTGAAAGTGAAGTGAATCTAACTAACTCTGCTAAGTTTAATTCAGCTTCAGATCTGAAACTTAAGTATCTTCTCAAGATACATAAAGGCAAAGACAAAATCATTGAACAACTTCCGGTTAAGATTTACACAGGAGAATCTTCAGAGCCTAATGTTTTTAAATTTTTTGGAAATACTGGTCCGTCTGATCAGAAAACATTTTTAAAGAAAACAACCACGTATTACCAAAAACATGCCTGAACCGGACAGCTTTCAGGAAGAAGAGTTCAGAAAATTCTAATCATTCAAAGTCAAGTTTCTTTAGACACTCAGATATTAAATTTTCAAATACTCAAAGAAATTTGTTTCTGCTTTTGAAAGAGAAGCTGATAGTTATAACTTGCAATGGGTACCTAATCCCAAGTACAAGTGGGTACCAAACCCCGTTTTGAAATGGGTACCCAAGAGCGCTAACAAGTCTAGATCCAAATCTATTTGGATACCAAAGTCATCTTAAATTTTGCAGGTTGTAGGTTTCTTATCATTTCAGATAAGAACCCATTCTTCAATTCAACATAGGCTCTTGATTAATTCAGATCAAGACCCATCCTTCAACTCAAATTGGTTTCCAGTTAATTCAGACTAGAACCCAGACTTCAATGGTAAAGGTTTTAGTTATTTTAGACTAAAACCCAATCTTCATTGAAAATGGTTTATGTACTTCTTAGCACAGAACCAGAGATACAGGCTTTCAGTTACATCAGACTGAAACTCGAGCTTCCGCGACATATGGCTTCTAATCATTTTAGATTAGAACCAGAGTCTGAGAGACAAATCTTAATGAAATACTTCCTGAATTCAACTCCGAAACTGAAATTGACAAAGAGGGAGTTTTATTTTCATAATTTTTTGCTCCTGTTTACTTTCCATGAGTTGACTAATTTTTTGTGCTTATTTCCAGGTGGAGTTTCAGATACTTTGACGATGACATTTTTCACAAAAACTGTGTGTGATTTTCATGAAAAAATTTGATGCACACATAAAATTTTGTTTTTGAGCTGAAAAGAAAATTTTTCATCTGATTCTCTGAATTTTTCATTGAGGTTAATTGGTCTAATCTATTTGATTTTCATAATCTCATTTCTTCTAAGATTCTCTTTGTTACAATGCTTCCAATTTATACTGGATTCTCCCCTTATCTCCCAAGTGCTGCTAATTCTTTCAAGAAAATCTAATTCTTTTCAAATCATGTATCAGATTTACCATTTCATTCTGATGTCTCCCAAACTATCTGAATATCATATCCGATATCATATGAGCTGAATTTCTTGGTATCCAATGAGCTGAAACGCTTAAGATTATTTTTGCTGACTTCGATTATGCACCAAATTGTGTGATAGGCATAAATATCGCTTCTATGGTCTAACCAGAATCGGAAGACCTACCCAAGAAGCAAACCACTTATAGTTTGTGTGGGTAAGGGTTCTTTAAGTCTATTAGTTGAGAAGTGTCATTTATCACGGGATACTGACAGGGTCGAGCAGAGGTAAAATGTTAATGAGAGGGATACATTGACAGGAGATGGTGGTGCATCTGATCATGCTTTTCTTATAAAGCTGACTGAATTTAAAGTAAAAGTGAGTCGGAGGGAGCTTAGTTGAAAATTTCTGAGTGCTGAGAGTTGAGAAAGGATTAAAAGAAAAGTAAATTCTACCTAAACTGTGTTGCCTGGGTAAACCACATAATCTATCAAGCCCTAGGCGACTTGATATTGAAAAAGACGTCATGGACCCAGTGACGCATGCATTTAACCCCACCAACTACTCAGTTATCTCTCAAAAGATTTCTGTTTCAATAATCACAGAGATATAGCACATTTCTATCGATATATCATTTGGATATTATTGATATTGAAACAAGAAAGACAGTTGCTCCGGTCTTCAATTTCATTTGATGCACATTGTGTCTAGAGCTGATTATATACACTTTTAGGACACATCGAGTCTGACAGTCTGCGTGACTATAAACTGCTAGTCCAAAGTGACTAAGTCGGAACAAATAAGAGTGATTCTTTCATGATAAAGGATTTCACGATGACTATTTGGAAATCCTACCAGTGTTAACATCACGCCAGCGCTGAAAGTAGGTCCCATAGATATTGTCTATTGTGCAAACAGGAATCCTATGTGGTCCTGGACTCGTTATCTCACAAAATGAATGTGTTTCATTTTCCCCAAAGTTGAAAAGCTTTGTTTTTGCTCTGAAAAGATGTAGTTTCAATTCGAGGGGAAGTGAAATCTTTGAGGGAGAGTGAGATAGATTTGTTTAGTATAGGGGAGAAGATATCAGTTTGAGGGGGAGTTAATCAATTTGTAATAATTTCTGAGTTGTAATTGTTGTTGTATTCCTTCTACCATATATTCAATGCTTTAATGTCTCTGAAGACTTTTGCATGATGTTCATAATTCTTATGATCATCATAAGGGGGAGAAAAGCTAAAGTTCTGAGACAACTATTGAGTAGATTGAAGTCAATTGAAGACAATTGTTACATCATCTCAAGACAATTGATCAAGGGAGAGAATCGAAAGCTATTCACGATTCAAGGCGGAGTGTGCTTTCAAGAAAAGAGAAGATCAGAGAAGAAGAGTTGTGAAGATCAGAGAGAGACAAATAAAGAAGAAAATTGTATCAGAAGATTCATAGTAAAGAAGAAGATTCAATAAAAGATTCAACCTGAACAGAGAACTTTAATTGAAAATTGTTTTCATCTCTAAGGGGGAGATTGTTGGGTACAATTATAAATAGAGTTGAAAACAATATTTTGTAATAGTTCAGGGACTTTATTGTAAATACACAATAGTTGTAAATTGTGTGTGTGTGTGTGTGTGTATATATATATATATATATATATATATATATATATATATATATATATATATATATATATAGTTCAGTTGCCAGAATAAGGAGAAGATCACAAAAGCAGTACACGGATCTAGAGAGAATAGAAGTGTTGTGCAAGTCACCGAAACCTCCAATGTAATATTCTCTCTTTAATCATTCAATATATTGTGTTTGTGATAATTGTTCATATGTTTATGTTTAATGTTGAATGAATTGCATAAAATATGAATTCACATAAACAGCTTAAAGTATTTGCTTTGGATAAGTATTCTGTGTCCAAACAGTAGACATTGTCCTTTCTTGGTGTTCTTAGTAAAACAAGACTTTCAGGTATTTTAAAATCTTTTGATAGGACAATGCATTCAGAGTCTGTGAATAAAACAATAATCTGTTTGTCACACACTTGAGACACACTTAGTAAGTTATACTTCAGCTGTTCAACATACAGTACATCATTAAATATCATATTACCTGCTTTGACAGTACCTTTACCTGTTACCTTACCTCCATTGGAGTTTCCACCAAATGCAACATATCCTCCTTCAAAGCTTTTGAAATTTAACTAGCATTCAGAGTTTCCTGTCATGTGCCTGGAGCAGCCACTATCCACATGCCATCTTGTCTTATGTTGGTTTTTGTGGTTGCCCTGCACAAGAAAAAGCTCAGTTAGTAGTGGAGTAAACCCAAACCAAGTTGGTTTTGGGTTGTCCTTGTGCAATAACATAACTAAATACTGTTTGTGTCTTTTTAAACTTAGTGAGATCCACTGGTGGATTCTATGATGAAAATTTAGTTATGACATGGGGTGTCCAGGTGTTCTTTCCAACTTTTTCTTTAACAGTCTCAGATGATCCACTACCAGTTCCAATATTTGTCTTAGCAGTTGGAACTGGATGTTGAGTGCCAGCAGCTTTAGATTTTGCACTGCCAGTTCCAACTTTTGACTTAACAGTTCCATCTTTTGTATTAGCAGTTTGAACTGTGTTTTTGCCTTTGACACACCATTTTTGTTTCACACTCAATTTAGATTTCATTAAAGCTTGTTTTTTATGTACAGCTGCTGTTTGTTGACCTTTATGAACCTGTGGTCAACTTTGTTCTTTGGAACTGGGGTGACAGGTTTTGAGGCCTTTGAAGCTTTTGGTTTTTGTGAAACATGTTTTTGAAACATAGTATGTGTTTCAACAACTGGTTTATATAAAAAGTGCTTGGCCAGATGGTTTTTCCTACCACAGTGAAAACATCTTTTAATTGTTTTGATAGGGAACCAGTTTTGTGTGACCATAACTGATTCTTGTTCCTTTGATTTCCCCTCACCTGCTGCTGTGTGAGAAACTTTTGTACACCATGCTTTTGGCATGTGCATACTGGAACATTTTTACCCTTTTATCTGTCTTGGAAGAAGATGCAACATTACAGTTAGAAGGTACAGAATCATGTGAAGCATGGTTGTATTCACTCAACTTCTCTTTTCCTTTCAAACTATTGGTTTCTTCCCTCATGCTGCTGGTTATAATAGGGTTAGAAACAGGAGGTACTATAGGTTAACTCATGGTTTTGGAATTACTCTCTGCTTCCTCACTTTTATTGCCTTCATTAGTGTTCAGTTCTTCTTTCAGCTCAAGCTTACCCTCAAGGATAGGATCTACAGTTTTCATCTTCTCATCTAATGGTTCATTCACAAGCCTATCAACAACTTCACTCATAGGATAAAGGTATTTATTGTTTTAGGGAGGTGGGGTAGCATTATATCCTATTCCTTCCTTGGGATTGAGTTGAGATGTTACCCTATCTCTAAATTGGACTTCCATTAGGTGTTCTAGCTTTTGATTGGCCAACTTGAAGCTACCCAAATCTATGTTTACAGACTCTACTTTCTTGTGAGCTTCTAGCACCTTTTGTTCAGCCTCTTCTAGTTTCTTATTAAGGTCTCTATTTTCTCTTCAAGTTTCTTTTTCTCCCACTCATGATATATTCTATCATGTCCCATCTGAATCTCATTGTCCTTATAGTCATTGATATGTTTTTCAAGATCCTCTATTGCCTGCATATACTCATACCTCCTCTCTTCCATCTTAGCTAGAGTTTTACACATGCTTTCATTATGCTCTCTATACTTTTTAACCATATTTTCGCATGCTTGGGAGCAGAGTTTAGTATTTACCTCTGATCGTAGTTCAGTGTAAGTAACAGTTGTAGTTTCTGCCATAAGAGCTCGATTCTGAAACTCCTCTTCTGTTTGGTCACTCCAGTAAAAAATAGTGTCTTCTTGAGAAACAAGAGCCTGTGAAGATTGTGTTTGGCTTGTCTGTTGGGGTCTTGGTGGCTGCTGACTTTGTGATCTACACTCTCTAGCAAAGTGTCCAAGTTTGTGACTCTTGAAACACTCAACCTTTGATTTGTCAAATGTTGGCTTGCCTTCTGTTCAGGCCTGAAAGTTTATTCTGCGAGTCCTTTTAAGAAACCTTTTAGCCCTCATAGTCAACATGACATGTTGCCACTTTAAGTCCATCTCTTCTAGATCATCTGGATGGATTTGTTCCAAATCTTCAGAATTTAGAGCAAATAGTCCATCACTTGCAACAAATGCCTCATAATAGACCTCAGAAGTGTTGCCATCAGCACTTGTAAAAGAATCACATCAATTTGATTTATCATTAGATGCAGATGATAGCAGAGCAGTGTTTTGATTATAAGAAAAGAGTTTCTTTTTATTTTCAATTTCAGACTCAAACACTCTCAAGCTCTTGTAGAGATCATCCAACTCTATTTCATCTAGAGTGTCCTTTGTTCTCCATTGTGCAGCATATACTGTCCATTCTTCACCAAGAGATCTGAGGAAATTTCTATTTACCTCATCTTGATCCAGGCTAACCTTAGCACTCTTTAATTCACCTATCAACTTATTGAACCTATCAAAGATTTGAGTAAGGTATTCATTCTTTCCACCAGAATAATTTTCATACTGCTGTTATAAAAGATCCTTTTGGTTTCTTTTTGTGCTAGCATTGCCAGCAAATCTTTTCTCTAAAGCAAGCCATAGAGAATGAGCAGTATAGAATTTTTTAAACTGATGTTGATAAGCATTAGGAATGGCTATCTGTAAAATAGTGAGAGCTTTGACTTTATTCATTCTAGCCTTTCTCTCAATCTCAGTTTTTGGAGGTGTTCTTATTGGTTTGCCTTCAGCATCCAGTTCAGGATCAACTGCAGGAGGATTTTCAATAGCTTCCCATAGGGCATAATAAAAAAATTGAATGTGCTGTTGAATCCTGAGTTTCCACATCTCGAACTCAGTGGATTTGAGCATAGGCACTTTAAGTCCTTTCCCAGATCCACTACTGCTGCCATCAAACTCCATTTCAGAAAATGATTTAAATACTTAAAGATGTAAGTTTCTGACTTTGAAAACAAAGAATAAAACAGAACCTGTGGCTCTGATACCACTTGTCAAGATCAAAATGACCTAAGATTAACTGATTTGAATAAATCAGAGTTAAACCAATAATCTTGATTTGAATCAAAATCCAATTAGGAAGTTTGCGGAATAACACTTAATTATTTTAAGAAAACTTTCAGAACAATAAAAGAACAGACAATCAAATAAACACAATTAATATCGAAACCTTTTGTATTACCAAACTCTGATTACAATCACCTCTAATCTGTTTGATTAGACGAATAACACAAACTGTTCTTACGGGTTTTCAACCTTAGAGACTTTAGAAACTTAATCATAATGCAAATACAATATGAATTCGTAGGCACCGAGATTACACGAGAAAGACCTAGTCTATCTCTATTTATAGCCTTCTGATTTGTTTCCTTGACGAACTGTGATTTCTCTGGTAGTGGATATCTTTGGAAGATCTTCAAATCTTAAAATCTTTATCACTTCCTGATTTGTAGCACTTTCTGTTATCTGACTGTTGAGTAGTTTGAACTTTTAACTCTGGCAACTTGAACTTTTGAACTAGCAGCTCGAGATTCTTGAACTAGCAGCTCGAACTTTGTAATTATCCAGAAATACTACTAACAGTGTGAGAAATCCTAACTAACTGCTTGACATACTTAGATTATTTCCCAACGTCATTTGCACGAAAGCTTGATAACTTGCCTTCATTGTTGCCTTTACCTTTGACTATTGATGTTGCAAATGGGATGTCGGTTGTGGCTACCCAAATTTATTTTGATTGTAAACTCACCTTAGATGGGTATGATTTTGGGATTGACCTTGTGCCAATCGACACAAAGGAGTTTGATGTAATCGTTGGTATGGATTGGTTGGTGGCCCAGAATGAAGCGAGATATCGGCAACCACGTTGAGCGTTGCCTAACTTGTTTGCAAGTCAAAGCCGAACATCAGAAACCATCAGGAAGTATGCAGCCTCTTAATATACCGGAGTGGAAGTGGGATCACATTACAATGGATTTCGTTGTAAATTTGCCGAAGACCCAGCGTCAACATGATGCTATATGGGTTATTGTTGATCGGTTAACCAAGTCCACACATTTCTTGCCAATCCGAGAGAACTATCTGTTGGAACGTCTAGCTCGGATGTATATTAATGAAATTTTCGTGCGCCCTGGTATTCCAAAATCCATTGTCTCGGATCGTGATTCACGGTTCACTTCAGGGTTTTGGCAGAGTATGCAAGAGCAGTTGGGGACGCGTGTGAACTTGAGAACAACCTTCCGTCCCGAGACTGATGGCCAAACCGAGCATCGAGTCAGACTATGGAAGACATGCTTCGGGCATGTGTGATTGAGTTGGGAGGCAATTGGGATACACATTTTCCCCTCATAGAGTTTTCCTACAATAATAGTTATCATTCCTCGATAAAGATGGCACCCAATAAGTCGTTGTATTGCCGCAAATGTCGTACCCCAACTTGTTGGCATGAAGCTGGCGAGACGCCTTTGGTAGGATCTGAATTGATTCAGGAGACCAATGAGAAGATTAAGATGATTCGGGAACGAATAAAGCCGCCCACACAAGAATGTAGAGCATGCAGTCAGGGATTCGGTCATGTTGAAAGTATCTCCGTCGAACGGTGTGATGAGATTCGGTAAGCGTGGGAAGTTGAGCCCACGATATGTTGGACCTTTCAAGGTCATTGAGCGCATATGCGCTCAAGCCTACAAATTGGAGTTGCCTGAAGAGCTTGCAGGTATACACGACTCCTTTCACGTGAGTTATTTGCCCTGAAATTCTACTTCTTGGGAGTGTCAAAAGATTTAAAAAATCTTTTGGAGTGTGATTTCTTCTTTGTGTGAGAACAATCACACGATGACTTGTCTTTGCACTTAATCTACAGATGTTTGTCATCACATGCTTTACCTAGTCTTCTTCCAGTTTTCTCAAACTCTACCAAGAAGTTCTTCTGGTTTAAATTTTTGCTAGAGAATTAAGAATGAGTTGATACAACTCACCAAGAGAGGGTTGTGCGAGTGTGGCGCTACTTGATTCAAGAAATCTGTATGCCTCATTTCCAAGTGAATCAGGGAATGAATTAGAGAATACCTTTTTGAGGTTGAAATCATCAATTCCTTGAAGGCAATAGAATCTTTAAGACATTCTATTGTAGTGTTTTTCAATATCCTTTTTTAGGAAAGAACAACACTATATTTTGAGGAATTCTTCTCTTGCGTGTATCGTATGCTCAACTAGATTGCCAATGAATTCTGAGTATATGACACTCATAATTTCTTTAGGAAGTTGAGACTGTTGCATTTTTAACTGACGATACTCTCCAAGACTGAGATACCATCAAGGAGTCTTCCCTGGAGTGTTGTTTTAAATCTTCTGAGAACCATATTGTAACACCCCAAAATTTGTAAAACAATTATATAGAATTAATTATGACCTAAGAATGGTTTAATGTAGTGTTTGAACCCATTTAGTATAATTATGTCAAATTCATTTAATTGGGTATTGAATTATTTAATTGTGGCATCTAATAGCATTGTAGTTTCTAACAGCAATTAAAAGATGAGTTGTGGAGGGGTGTGTACTGTAAATGGGTAGGAGTTAGAGGGTTGGGGTGGCCAAAAGCCAAAACCCCTCCCCCCTTTCTCTCAAAACCATCCAAGATCTCACACACACACACACACAAACATAATTTCATTTTGTTTGCAATTTTGGAGAAAAGAAGAGAGAAAAGAAAGAGGTGGAGCTAGGGTTTGGAGTTGACATCATTTTGGTTAGTGATTTTGTGAAGATTGAAGCCCCATTGAAGGTATAAACATCTCTACTCTTCTCCATCTTCCCCATCTTCTCCATTTTCTCCATTTCTCCATTGATGAAGAATGGAACTTTAAATGGGTATTGTTGGGTTGAGTTAGTAAATGACTCAAAAATCATGTAATGAATAATGTTTATGGTTTATAAACTTATTTGAGTCATAAATTCGTAATTTAGTGGGTTGGATTGGTGATTTAAGTAAAAACCCAAGTCGGAGCTTCATTTGAGCTCTAATGGTGGATGAGATGGGTTTTCAGTGTTTTTGCATATTCATATGGTAAATTATGATCCAAACACGTTATTAAGAGCAATAGAATTAAATGGAATCTAGTAGTTACTCATTTGGAGTTTTGAAGGCTTAGTTTGGGTTTTGGTCATTTTGAACTCGTTTGGAGTTCGTATGAACTCCATGAAGCGATAAAATGCTATGTTATAGTATAATGTGTTTGGAAATTGTTCAATAGTGTTATTAAAGTGTTTTCATGAGTTGGGAAACATAAAATATGTGCAAGAACTCAAAATGGTGTATTAAGGTTAAACCGCACGCCAAGTGTTCGGTGAAATGCCTCAACGAGTTCATAAATATTTTGGGATTGAGTTTCAATGTTTAAACATAGATTGAATGTCTAAACATAGCCCAAATATGTTTAATAGTGCTATAGGATTGATTAGAATTGAATCCAAGCTCAATTGGAACTCGGTGTCGTCGGTTGGAGTTTTTAGTGATTTTCAGACTCGTTCGGAGTCCGTATGAACTCCACGGAATCATGGAATGTTATGAAATGATTCTATTATGTTTAGAAGTGTTTAAGGGACCTTAATATGCTAATTATATGATTGGAAAATGTAGGTCCCAAAAGGTTTCCCTAGTGGATTGTTCTAAGCTGTAGAGGGGGGATGAATACATCAATTTAAAACTCAACACTCTTTTCTCAATGTTTGTGTATACTATTAACAAGTGTTAGTTACGAACAATCTTGACTGCAGAGAGGTTCAAGCTGAGATGACAGATACAATAGATGTTCAACTAATCTAAGACATACTCAGACTAGATACAATGAATACACTCACTTTGATGAACTCACAGATTTTACAAGACACAGATGGACAGCTTGAATAAAAATAGCTTGGACACATGTTACTGTTATATTCAAGCAGACTTGCATGCATGGAAAAACACACTTCAATGCACGATCTGATATTCTCACTCTTGGTTATCTCACAATCTTTAGAAGCTTCCTTTTATACTCTCACTGAGAATCTCAGTGAAGCTTCTTCATTGGACGATGAGATAGTGGGATGTCTTTCCAAAAAGACAAAACAACTTTTCAACACATTCTGATAAAGCAGACTTGTCTTCATGTGGCAGAATCTTTGTCTTTTCCTTTTTGTTTCTGTTGTATAAGGCTTTAACCAAAAGAGGAATGTCAACTTTGCATCTTTCTTCTTTTGTTAAGGCCATTTTGATATAAGAAATGGTATGTCACCCATTTCAAATATCTTTTTGTCTTCATGTAACAGAACAACGTAGGCAGGCTTTTACAGTTTCTGTTTTCCACTTTTGCCTTCGACTTGTAAACTGATCTTGTAGTCCAAAACAATATGAGGACTTGGAAACATATTCCATGTTCACAAAGAACAGGTTCTGTTCACAAAGAACAGACCACTTAGAATCTGTCCAAGCTGCTCAACAGAATAGAGCAGCGTAGACAGTTTATGTCCAGCCTGTTCAGCAGACAAAACAGTTTGGATATTCTGCCTTTGTTGCAACGAATGCAACATGATAAACAACTTTGACTTATGTTGCAAATCACTTTTCAGGTTTCAATAAGGCATTAACAGGCCTTAAATTATACCTTCCAATGCATCAAACAGGTTTGATCAAAAATCTCCCCCTAAGATGTAGAGCAGGTTTGACTGAGGCCTTTTTGTGCCTAACAATCTCCCCCTATTTGCAATAATCAGTCTAAGCTGATCTTATCAATAATCACTATATATTTTTACAATACATTTGACTGAAATGAAATTACAACATCAAAGTAAAGTTAAAGATCAGTTTACATATACTGATTTTGATTACATAAACAACACATATTTTTACAAGAGTACAACTGATGTACTAATGCATATTACAACTAATGTAAAATAAAAGTTACAACTAATGTAACAAAGTACAACTAATGTACATAGAAATTCAACAATTTGCACTGTTGATGATGGGAGCAAGTAATGGCAAGCCTGCCCAACTGATGGACAGCTTCCATTCTTCATCTACTCAGATAGTAAATGGACTTTGAGGCAGTGGTGGCACTCCTACTTCAAACATCTCTTCAAGCTGTTCCCTGCTTTCATCCAATTCCTCCATTTCAACTCTAAGGAACATGAAACTGGGATGTTGAAGCTCCCCTCTTTCATAAAATCCTTTGAGCTGATCCCAGATGGCTACTCTCCACTTTATGGATTGCCTAAAGTAGTTTGGAAGTCTGAATGCAATAAGCTGTTTAAGACCGACCTTGTGCAAGTCTGATGCTCTTTGAAAGCACTTCTTCTTTGTAGGGGGGTCTACAAAAAATACCCCCAGCTCAGGTTCTTCAATCAGCTTACCTTCCTCATATGCCACTCCTTTAGGCAGGCTGTGGTCTACTCCTTTGATTTCCACGGCTACATCACCTTGTTCAATCATTGTTGGCCTTTATCTTGGGGGTAGCCACTAAGATACCCTTAATCTGTTCTTCTGAGATCAGGCCAAGATCTCTCACTCTCTCCATCAACTTTTTGACGTATGCCCTGATAGTCTTAGCTGTTTCAGACTTAGACTGGCTTAGGGTAACTGCCAACTCCACCCATTCTCTGTATCCCTTTTGAGCAACATCAGTTTATTCATATGCTTCCAGTTTTAGGCCTATAGCACCCATTCTGGTTATCTGTAGCTTCCACTGTTTGCCTTTTCTTGAGATGGGAACATCTTTGACAATTGATTCCTTGGCAAGTCTTCTATTAGCAACATCAAATAACTTTTTCCTTGCCAAGTTGTCAAAGTGAATCTGGGCTCTTGCAGAGGATGCTTGCTTGGACTTGGTCACTGAGACCTGAGCACCCTTTTCCTTATCACCTTCTTTTTCAACCGCTGACTCCTTAGCAGCTTCAAGCAATTTTCTTTGCACATCCAAATAGGGCATTATAATTTTGCTTGCCTCTTGAATGTAAAGGATCTAGGAGCTTTGGCAGAGGCTTCTTCCTTCTTTAGTCTTTCAAGGGCTTGGAGTTGTTCATCTCTGTATTCATAGTATTGCTCCATAGAAACACCCATTTCCTTAGCTCTTGCCTTGTCAAACTTTAGCTGTGCAGCTCTTGGGTGTTCAAGGTCTACAACTTCTTTCTTCTTTCCTTTCACTGTTATAGTTTGAATAGCTTCAGGAGCCTTTTCCTCTTCTTCTTCTTCTTTTTCTTGCAGAATCAGATGTCTCCTTCTGCTTGGCCTGTCCCCAGGAATGGATTCCCCCCCTAGTTTGTGCAGGGTTTGGAGATCCAGCATGAGTAGGCTGAGCAACTTCAGTGTGATGGGAGACATCCTCAGTGGGACCTGTTTGTGATGCACCTGCTACTTGACCAACAGATGCTGATTTCTCCTTAGAAGGAGAAGAGGGTTTCTCCGCCTTAGACTTAGTCTTTGAAGAAGATAACTTCTCCCCCTTTGAAGGAGATGGCTCAGAACCTTCAACAATTGGTCTGCTTGGAGATACAGATTCAGTAGGCTTAGCAGTTTTGGCAGTAGGCTTGGGGCCAACCAGGCTATGCACTAAGAAAGCCAGATTGTCCTTAACCTCTGCAAGCTGGGTAAGGCAGGTCTGAAGAGAGGAGGACTGAGAATCAGCAATGGAGGACAACTTTAATAAGTTTTCTCTGTCAGAAGCTGTGAACAACAAACTTTGAAGCTGTGTAAGATGTAACTCAAGAGAGTCTTGCACATCATCAAGGTTTGCTGACACAGAATTGGACAGAGAGACAATGAGAGTGTTTAAGCTGGCCAATGTAGTAGGAAGGGTAGTAGTGCATGTGGTGAGGAGAGTGGACAGCTGTTGGGAGATGGCTGTCATGGAGGACACAGAGTCCTGTTGGTTTGAAAGGATAGAGGAGAGAGTAGTGGAGATATGTTGCAACTGTGCAGTGAGTGCAAGAAGCTGTGAAGACTGATTAGCTTGGGGAGTGGTTGGAAAGGAATTCTTGAACAAATCAAAGAGTCCCTTGAGCTGTGCAGACACAGAGTCTGAGATTATTGAGGGTAGGGAAGTCATGGAATTTTCCAAAGAACCAACTTTGTTGGTCAGCAAAAAAAGCTGATCCTTCAAAGGAATATATTTGGGGGATGTATGAGTATGGGTGGACTTTTTGGATTGTGTAGATGGTGAGGAATGAGAATGGGATGAGGATGAGGCAGGTGTTTAAGGATGGGATGGAGAGGGAAGGGTTACTTTTGACAGAAGTTCCATAGCCTGGGCATAAGTAAGATGACCCAGCTTGGAAGGGTCAATGGGTCCTTCAGCAGTGGCTGTAGCTGCTTCATCAGGAGAAGGGTAGAAGATGGTGGCCTTTCAGATGCTGCTTGTGTTGCAGCACCCTCATCAAAGCCTGGGGTGGTTCCCTCAGCAGCACCTTGGTTTAGAGGTGCCTCATCATGGGGAGGTGGGATGTGCATTTCAACATCAGCAGTGGTGAAACCTGCTGATGGAATTTGCATTTGAGGAGCAGCCTCACCAGAGGGATGGTCTGTTCCCTGTGTTTCATCAGCTTGGGAGGTTGGTCCTTCAGCAGCCGTTGGGTGTACAACAACTGTATCATGGGTAGCAAAATTTGGAGGCTGATCCACTGGATGGTCTAGTCCAACAGGTTTGGCACCTCGTGCAGACTCAGGTTGTGTAAGAGAAGTATGGAGTGGAGACTGTGTGGACTCAGTGTGGAGTGGAGTGAACTCCTATCTTTCAATACCCTCAGCCTGTTAGGAGGCTGGGATAGTTGAGGTGGTAGTCTCCATATGTACTACTGGTTCCTGTTGGGAGGAACTAGAGGGTCTAGGCTGACTCTGGGTATACTCATGTTGGAGTGAAGCCTGCTCCAAGTGTGCTGAACCTTTTCCCAAAATATCAGAAGCAGCAGGGGTTGCTTCTTTGTCAACTGACCCCTGTTGGGAGGGGTCAGAGGGGCTAGTATGGTCTGTTGGTTTCTTTTTTGCTAAGGATTTGCGTCTGTTGTAGGATTTGAGGGATGAGGTGGAGGATTGATGTTGTGGAGAGGTGATGAGGGGTTCTGTTTGGACTGGTGGTGAGACTGGGTCAGAAATAGGAGGGTTAGCCTGTTCCATGGTCTCAGGTGCCACAGAGGCACCAGCCACAAAGGTTTCAAGTTCAACATATGAACCAGGGTGAGAAGCCTACTCCCCCTCAGCCACAGAGGCTGATGAGGCAGACTTGGACTTAGCTGTTTTTGCCTTTTTGTTGACAGGCTCAGCTTGAGTCTATTCCAGAACCCTTTTAACAACTTTGGGCCTGGATTTCAATTTTCCTCTGGGAGCAGTCACTAGATCCACCCTCACAGTAGAGGGTCCTTCCACCATATCAAGCAACCTCCTCATTGGTGTAGATAGAGGAGGCTCATTTGGGAGTATTGGGGTGTAGAAAACTCTATTCCCAATCACTAGGAAAGCAGCAGTGCGTAACATAGGCTGAGAGTTATATAAATGCTCACCACAGACATGCTTGAAGATGAGGCTCAGAAACCATGGATATCGAACAGTGGCTAGACGTGTTTCCTGCTGACCAGGTTCCTCAAATTCATGAAAATCCACTGAGCCATGTTCATAGTAGTCCCATCTACGAGCTGTAGGACTATTGGGATCTCATCACGGCTGAGCTGGTCAAAGGAACCAACTTTGCTGCTGAAGCACCTCACCACAGAGGCAAATGGGAAGCTGTAAGTAGGTGATAGATCCTTTCTGAACAGGGTGGCTCCAATCTTGGGTTCTGCTACACCACAGAAGCGTAGCAAGTTTCCCATCTGATCATTTTCAGGTTGTGGCTGGTCATAAGTTTCAGCCACAGGGAGATGAAGAACTTTCCTGATAAGACCAGTAGTGATCTCAACGGTCTGAGTCCCACTGAGAATGGTTCCCCTTATGATTTTGGTTGTTGGGTCATAGTCACAGGTGTACCAAAATTCATACACCATTTCCTGGTACAGGACACCAGGAGAAGCAGTCATGGTGTAGTGCAGAGGGTGAACCTGAAGAAACTCCACCATATTTTCATAACCTTTCCCCACATAGTTTTTGGGGATGGTTAGGTTTGCTATGTAGTTTGTGGGTTTCAGTGTTAGCATCGTGGTAACAGAAGGATGTTTCTGTACATCCTTACAAACGAATACTGGGAGCAAAGGGTTGTTTTGGTGAGTCATGGTTAAAGTAGTGGAGATATGAACACAGGACACTTAGTCGATTTTAGGGTTTTTGGAAGTTATGGTAGCAGTGGAGAAAGAAGAAGATGAAACAGTAGAGGAGGTATTTATAGGATTCGAATGTGAGTGGGTATGAGAGAGAAAGGTTTGGGCGGTTGATTTGAAATGTTCTTTAACGGAAAACGGAACGGTTGTCCATGTCAGAACGGTTGTCAGACCACTTGAACCCTTTTTAATCACTAACACACGTTAACACACACTATCCGCAGTAATTAAGTTAAATAAATACATAAATTAAGTAACTTAATTGTAAAGAAAGGTAATTAAAACCGATGGTCTAAGCTGTTGGTCAAACCTGTGATGAGCAGGGTCATCATAAGCTGTTCATTCTTCAAGCTGTTCATTCAACCTGTGTTCAATAGCTGACCAGGTTACAAGACAATGTCTTGTATGACAGATTGAGAGAGTGACCAGGTTGGAGGTTTGATCAATAGACCAGGTTTGATGTGAAAACTGATATTGTCAAACCTGTTATACGCTCAAGCTGTTCAAGTTTTCAGAAATTGGCTATGTGTAGAACATGCATAGCCTGTATAGTCTAAGCTGTTCTGAGAAACTTGAGCAGTGTGAGACATATAATGACTTAGAACATTTAGGACACTTAGTCACTTTTATCCATGCCTAGCTTGCTTATAAGATAATTTATCCTGTTATCATCAAGAGACTTGGTGAAAATGTCTGCAAGCTGTTCATCTGTGGAAATAAAACTTACCTCCACATTACCTTTCTAGATGTGATCCCTGATGAAGTGATGTCTAACTTTGATATGCTTTGTTCTGGAATGAAATACTGGATTGTTGGAGATGGCTATAGCACTTGTATTATCACACAGAATAAAAGTCTTTCTATATACGAGTCCAAAGTCTTCAAGCTGATGCTGCATCCACAGAATCTGCCCACAGCAGCTTCCAGCAGCAATATACTTAGCTTCAGCAGTAGAAGTAGAAACTGAGTTCTGCTTCTTGCTACACCAACTTATCAACTTACCACCAAGGAGTTGACACCCACCTGTTGTGCTTTTTCTGTCTAGCCTGCAGCCTGCAAAGTCAGAATCTGAATATCCTGTTAACTCAAGACTTGAGTCTTTGGGATACCAAAGACCCAAACTTGGTATACCCGTAAGGTATCTGAAGATTCTTTTGACAGCTTCGTCACTGGCATCTGCATCCAACTTTACATTGGTTGCCATTGGGGTTTTGATAGGAGAACTTTGATCAAATTTAAACTTTATCAAAAGATCTAAAGTGTACATTCTTTGATTTATGAAAATTCCATTTGAGGTTTGTTTAACCTGCAATCCTAAAAAGAAAGTAAGATCTCCCATCATACTCATTTCATATTTTGATTTCATGAGTAATGAAAAATTCTTGCATAACTGCTCATTAGTGGAACCAAATACTATGTCATCCACATAAATTTGAACAAGCATAATATCAGACTTCACCTTGTTTATGAACAGTGTGGTATCCACTTTACCTCTGGAATAACCATTGCTCATAAGGAAATCAGTTAGAGTGTCATACCAGGCTCTAGGGGCTAGTTTTAGACCATAGAGGGATTTGTCCAACTTATAGACAAAACCTGGATGATGTTCATTTTCAAAACCTAAAGGCTGCTTGACATACACTTCTTCTTGTAGCTTTCCATTCAAAAATGTACTCTTCACATCCATTTGAAATACCTTCATGCTCTTGTGAGCAGCATAGGCTAGAAACAAACAAATTGCCTCTAACCTGGCCACTGGAGCAAATGTTTCATCATAGTCAATACCTTCTTCCTGTCTGTATCCTTTAGCAACCAGTCTTGCCTTATTTCTAATAACATGACCTTGCTCATCCATCTTGTTCCTGAAAACCCATTTGGTGCCAATTATTGTTTTTCCTTTAGGAGCATGGACCAGCTTCCGTACTTTGTTTCTCTTAAACTGATTGAGCTCTTCTTGCATGGCAGTGATCCAATTGGCATCTTTCAGTGCTTCATCCACTTTCTTAGGCTCCATCAGGGACACAAAGCTAGAAAACATACAAAAGTTTCCTAAGCTGTCCCATCTTGTTTGCACCCCTTTGTTGATGTCACCAATTATTTGATCATTTGGGTGACACCTGATCCACTTAGGATCTTGCTTCAATGAAGATTCTCCCGAGTTATTTGCATCTTCAACAGGTCCTGTTGAGCAGCTTTCAAAATTTTCAGACATACTGTTATCTTGAGCCTGTTCACTTATTGAACATAACTCTCCATTGTTGTACACATCAGCAGAGGATCCAGCAAAATCAGCATTGATTGGTTCAGAACATGATGTTGTGATTATGTCAGTACACTTATTTACACAGGGTGCATCAACATAGTCCTCATCATGCCCATTATGATTAACAGGTTCCACTCTAGATGTAGTGGAAGTTTTCGAGTCCTTCTCTTCAAGAATGGAATGCATGAGATCATCAAAGCTGAATTCTCCTGAAACTGATTCAGGAACAGCTTTGGCAGAAGCACTCCTTGACTCTTCAAAGGTGACATTGATAGATTCATCTATCACCTTTCTTTTGTTGTTGTATACTCTGTAGGCTTTAGAGATAGCAGAATATCCAACAAATACACCTTCATCAGCTTTAGGTTCAAATTTTGCCAACTGATCCCTTTGATTCAGAATGAAGCAGGGGCATCCAAACACATGGAAATAGTTAATATTTGGTCTTCTCCCTTTGATTAACTCATAGGGAGTCTTGTTGAACCTTATCACCACCAAGGATCTGTTTTGAGTGAAGCAGGCAGTGTTGACAGCTTCAACCCAGAATGATGAAAGTAAACCTGATGCACACAACATGGTTCTAGCAGCTTCAATGAGAGTTCTGTTTCTCCTTTCAGCAACTACATTTTGTTGTGGAGTTCTTACTGCTGAAAAGTTCTGTGACATCCCTCTTTCTTCACAGAAGTCCTCAAGAGTACTGTTTCTGAATTCAGTACCATGATCACTTCTAAGCTGTTAACTTGAGCAAAGTTCAGCATTTCCATCTTTTTGATAAATCCAATGATTTCTCTAGCAGCCTCTCCTTTGCTCTTCAGAAAGATCAACCATGTAAACCTGGAGAACTCATCAACCATTACTAGAGTGTACCTTCTACATCCTAGACTTGGGACACTGACAGGTCCAAACAAGTCCATGTGGATTTAGAAGAGAGGAGCATCAATAGAAAAATTATGCTTGAATTTAAAAGATGTTTTACTCTGCTTGCCTTTCTCACAAGCTGTGCAGAGTTTATCCGTAACAAAGGTTATAGAAGGCAAACCTGTTACCAACTCTTTCTTACAGAGTTTGTTGATATTCTTGAAGTTTAGGTGTGATAGCCTTTTGCGCCATAACTAGTTCAGCTGTGCATTTCTTCTTGAGATAAAGCAGGTTTCATTTGTGGGATCAGCAGATTTCATGTCCACAACGTATACACCTTCCTTCCGTTGTGCACACAGCACAAATTTGCCTTGGGGATCCAATGTATAACCCAGGTGCTCATCAAAGTTAACCTTGTAGCCAGCATCACACAGTTGACTTATGCTAACAAGATTATGTTTTAGCCCAGACACATAGGCTACCCTTTTGAAGATAGCAGCACCAGTTTGAAGAGTTCCATATCCTTCTGTGGATCCCAATACATTGTCACCAAATGTGACTTTTTGCCCTTTTTCAGGCCTGAGATCACTCAGCAAGTCCTTACAACCTGTCATATGTCCTGAGCAGCCACTGTCCAAGTACCAAACCTGGGATGGTTGTTTGTCCTGCAGAGTGTCATGGAAAAATATTACTTATTTTTAGGGGAACTCACCATAGGGACGAGTTCTCCTACTTCATCAACATTTGTTGATGGACCAGTGATATCCACACTAATATTACCTATTTGGATTGTATCAGCTTGGATACTATCCTCATTGACAATGTTACTTCCAACACTGCTTGTTTTTGCAATGATGGAACTAGCAGAGTCAACAGGCCTCATGTCCTCAGTTTCAGGACAGTCTTTGGCCATATGTGTCTTCTTCCCACACTTATAGCATTTTCTCTTTTTAGCTTTTTTGGAAGAAGAACCTCCAGAAACATATTCTGAATTATTTTTGTTGATTCTGTCAGCAGGTTTAGCAAACTTATTACTGTTTTTAGAAGAATCAACAGTTTGGGTGGAAGGCACAATGGCAACAGCTTTGCCTGTATCTTCTTTCCTTTTTTTGGGAGGACAGATATCAAATACAGGAAGTTTGATTGGCCTTTGACCTTCCACAGGTTTGGGAAACTTATTCCCAAATTTCTCAGGTTGGGCAATGGCTTTGCCTTTGCCTTTACTGAGATGTGATGGATGTTGCGTATCAACATAATCACAGCTTTTAGTTTTGAAAGACTTACCTTCATTTATAACCAATTTTCCACTATGATTTAAGAACTTATTTGAAACCATAGCAGATTTACTTTCAACATGAGACTTACCCCTGTTGAAAGCAGGCTGCTTACCTTTTGAAAACCCTTTCTCAAAACAGTCAGTATCAAAAGGATTGACAGGTCTCTTACCATCAGCTTTAGACCCAGAGCCTATTTTGTCAACAGGTTTAGAGTCCACAGCTGCAGCTTGAGCTTGCTTTACTTTCTTTTGCTTGTGAGAACCATCTGAGCACTTAGCAGACTGATTTGATGGAGAACACATTCCATCATCAGCATTTGGAGCTTTTTCACACAAGCTGTCAGTATTTTGAGGCCTGACAAACCTATTTGTTGAGACTAGCTTACCATTCACTTTCTGGATGAAGGTGCTTGGAAGCTCACCAAGAGTGGAAAAATCATTGTTCAGATTATTTATCTCAACAATTGAAGCTGCTTTGTCAAGATCCCCTCCAAGATAGGCTTGGATTTGAGCAGGGACTTGTTAACTGTGTTAGGCACAAAAAGGCCTCAGTCAAACCTGTTCTGCATCTGAGGGGGAGATTATTAATCAAACCTGTTGATGCTTTTGAAGGTTGAATTTAAGGCCTGTTATATGCCTTATTGAAACCTGAAAATGATTTGCAATATCAGCCTGAAGCTGTTCTATGTGTTGCATGTGTTGCAACAAAGGCAGTTTTGCCCAAGCTGTTCATTCTGCTGAACAGGCTGGACATAAACTGTCTACGCTGCTCTACACTGGTGAGCAGCTTGGGTAGTTTACAAGTGTTCTGTTCTTTGTGAACAGGCTAAACACTTTATGCAATATGTTTCCATGTCCTCATGTATTGTTTTTTACTACAAGATCAGTTTACAAAGTCGAAGACAAAGTGGAAATCAGAACTGCTCAGCCTGCCCAAGTTGTTCTGTTTCATGAAGACAAAAGGATATTTGAAAAAGGGTGACAGACCTTTTTCTTATATCAAAATAGGCCTTTACAAAGGAAGAAAAACACAAAGTTGACATTCCTTATTTAGTTAAAGGCAATGCAACAGTAGACAAAGTGAAAAGACAAAAGTTCTGCCCACATGAAGACAAGTCTACTTTTCAGAATGTGCAGAAAAGATTATGTTGTCTTTTCAACAAGACTTTTCCTTTTTCATTCCGTCCAATGAAGAAGCTTCACTTAGATCCTCTGAGTGAGTATAAAAAGAAACTTCCAAGGATTGAAAGATTAAGCCAAAAAGCTAAGTGCTGAAACCAAGAGTGAACGTGCATTCAAAGTAAGTATTTCATGCATGCAAGTCTGCTTGAATAAAACGGTGCTCAGTGTCTAAGCTGTTTTTGTTCAAGCTGTTCCTCAGAGTCTTGTAAACACAGTGAGTGATTCTTAGTGAGTGTATTCATTGTAACCAGTTTAAGTCTGTCTTAGACTAGTTAAACATACTGTTGTATCTGTCATCTCAGCTTGAACCTTTCCGCATTCAAGCTCGTTTGTAATTAACATTTGTTGATAATACATACAAACATTGAGAAATTGTGTGTAGCTTTTTAAACAGCTGTATTCACCCCCCCCCCCCTTCTACAACTTAAGGCTATATACTTGGGATATCTTTTGGGACCTACAACTGGTATCAGAGCAGTTTAGAGTGTGTGTCATTCTAGATCTCTCATTCTCCCAAAGTTTCCATGGACAACAGTGCTGCAAGTTCCTCATACTATGACAATGGCTCAATGGGCAAACCTCCAAAGTTCAATCATCAGAACTTTTCTGGTTGGAAGTGCAGAATGATGCTCTAGTTAGAGAATCTGGATGTGCAACTACCAGAGATAGTAATGGAGGGTCCCTATGTGCCAACCTCTGTTACAACTATAACTCCTGTTGTTGAAGGAGCTGCTCCTGAAATCAGAACATTTGAGAAAGCAAAAGCTCAATGGTCTGATGAAGACAAAAGACTGGTGGCTCTTGATGCAAAGGCCAGAAACAACCTGGTCATCTCTCTACCTGATGATGTGTTCAAACAGGTTGAGAAGATGAAGACTGCAAAGGAGATGTGGGATACTTTGTGTACTGTCTATGATGGACCCACAATCACACTTGACAACATGATTAATAATCTTGTTAGACAGTATGAACTCTTCTTTGCAAAACCAAAGGAGACTCTCACTGAAACCTACACCAGGTTTACTGCTCTTGTAAATGATCTCAAAGCTGTTGGGATCACCAAGGACAGTCTGACTTTGGTAAACAAGTTCTTAGATGTCCTGCCTGAAGAATGGAATTATTTTTCTACAATTTTAAGGAATTCAGGTACCATCAAAAGTATGGATCTTGTTAACTTATATGGATCCTTACTGAATGATGAGCAGTCAAGGTAACAGAAGAGAAATGCCTTGGAAATATCTAAGAAAGGTGCAGCCTTTGTGGCCAGTGTGAGACAACCTGTAAATCAAGTGAGTGATGTGTTCACTCAACCTGATCAACAGGCTGATGATAAGGAGGAAATGTCTGATGAGGAAGACAATGCAGATATTGCTGAACTGGATGATGAGCAAATGATAGCCATGCTTGTCAAAAGGTTCAACAAGAAAAGGTTTGGAAGAAACATGCTGCAAGGAAGTTCAAATGCTGTCAAAAAGAAAGCATTTGACAAGACCAAAGTTGAGTGCTTCAAATGTGGCAAAACTGGCCACATAGCTGCTGACTGTGTGTCAAAGCTGTTGGTCAGTCATCCAAACCACACAAGACAAACAGGGATGATGGCTATAGGGTTAAGTACCTTATGGCTCTGGCTAAGCTGAGAAAGTTGGAAAACTCAGTGGTTTCCAACCGGCAAAAGGGACTTATGCCAGAGACTTGTGACTTGGAGGAGTCTGATTCATCATCTGATGAAGAAGACAATAACTGTCTGATGGCCAACACTGATGTCCCATCAACCAGCAACTTCAAACAGGATCTGGCTGAAGCTGAAGCTTTTAGCAGCTTGGAGAACTGGAACCCTACAATGATGTATAAGGTACAAAATTTTATGGATTACAGTTCTGAAGAAAAAGTTAAAATAATTGAATATATGCTTGTTGATCTGAAAGCTGCTGTTGAGAAGCATGCTGTTTTATTATCTGAAATCTCTAAGCTTAAAACTGATATTGAAACAAAATCTAGTAAACTGGACAGTTTCCATAAGTTGGAAGCTGAGCTTGATGAATTAAAACACATCAATTCCATTTTACTGGAAGAAAAGAGAGAAACAGATATAAAACATGCTAAGCTTCAAAAGATAGTTGACTTTTGGTGCCAATCTGCACAAAAAGTCAGCCACTGCATAAGTCAGCAGATTCCTGCACAAATCGAAGCCTATCTTGGAGGGGATCTTGACACAGCAGCTTCCATTGTTGAGGTTAATAATTTAAAAGAAGACTTGTCCACTCTTGGTGAGCTTCCAAACACTTTTATTCAAAAAGTGAATGGTAAATTAATCTCAACAAACAGGTTTGTCAGGCCTCAAAACACTGACAGCTCGTGTGAAGCTAGCTCAAAAGCTGCTGATGAAATAAGTTTTCCATCAAATAAGCTTGCTAAGTGCTCTGCTGATTCACACAAGCAAAAGAAAGGAAAGCATGTCCAAACTGCAGCTGTGGACACCAAACCTGTTGACAAAACAGGCTTTGGGTCTAAAGCTGATGTAAAAAGGCATACTAATCCTTTTAATGCTGAACATTTTGAAAATAAGTTTTCAAAAGGTAAGCAGTCTGCCTTTAACAAGAGCAAGTCTCAGATTGAAGGCAAACCTGCTGTGATTTCAAATAAGTTTTCTAATCATAAATCACATCTCAGGAAGGGCAAAGGCAAAGTCATTGCTCAGCCTGAGATTGATGGAAATAGGTTTCCTAAACCTGTGGAAGTTCAAAAGCCAATTAAGCTTCCTATCTTTGACATCTGTCATCCTAAAAAGAAGAAAGAAGAGACAGGCAAAGCTGTGGCTATTGAACTTTCCACTCAAGCTGTTGATTCATCAAAAAGTAATAAGTTTGCTAAACCTGCTGATGGAATCAAAAGAAATAACTCAGAATGTGTATATGAAAGGTCTTCTTCCATAAATGCTAAAAGGAGAAAATGTTATAAATGTGGAATGAAGACACATCTGGCAAAAGACTGTCCTGAAACTGAGGACATGAGGCCTGCTGACTCTGATGATTCCCTCACTGCTAACATAAACAGTGTTGGAAACATCTTAGTCGATGAGAGTGGTATCCAAACTGATACCATTCAAATAGGGAATATTAGTGTTGACATCACAAGTCCATCAACAAATGTTGATGAAGTAGGAGAACTCATCTCTGTGATGAGTTCCCCTAAAAATGACTAATATTCTTCTTGTCACTCTGCAGGAAAAACAACCATCCCAGGTTTGGTACTTAGACAGTGGCTGCTTAGGGCACATGACAGGTTGTAAGGACCTGCTGAGTGATCTTAGGCCTGAAAAAGGGCCAAAAGTCACATTTGGTGACAATGTACAGGGATCCACTGATAGTTATGGAACTCTTAAAGCTGGTGCTGCAGTGTTTAAAAGAGTAGCCTATATGGTTGGGCTAAAACATAACCTTGTTAGCATAAGTCAACTGTGTGATGCTGGCTATAAGGTTAACTTTGATGAGCACCTGGGTTACATATTGGATTCCCAAGGCAAAGTTGTGCTGTGTGCTCAACGAAAGAAAGGTGTATATGTTGTGGACATGCAATCTGCTGATCCCACAACTGAAACCTGTTTTTTCACAAGAACAAATGCAGACTTAAACTGGTTATGGCACAAAAGGTTGTCACACCTGAATTTCAAGAACATCAACAAACTCTGTAAGAAAGAGTTGGTGACAGGTTTGCCTTCTATGACCTTTGTTAAAGATAAACTCTGCACAGCTTGTGAGAAAGGCAAGCAGAGAAAATCATCATTTAAATCCAAACATAACTTTTCTATTGATACTCCTCTCTTCTTAATCCATATGGACTTGTTTGGACCTGTTAATGTCCCAAGTCTAGGAGGAAGAAGATACACTCTAGTAATGATTGATGAGTTCTCCAGGTACACATGGGTTATCTTCTTGAAGAGCAAAGGAGAGGCTGCTAGAGAAATTATTGGATTTGTGAAAAAGATGGAAATGCTGAACTCTGCCCAAGTGAAGCAGCTTAGAAGTGATCATGGTACTGAATTCAGAAACAGTACTCTTGAAGACTTCTGTGAAGAGAAAGGAATCACTCAAAACTTTTCAGCTGTAAGAACTCCACAACAAAATGGAGTTGCTGAAAGGAGAAACAGAACTCTTATTGAAGCTGCTAGAACCATGCTGTGTGCATCTGGTTTACCTTCATCATTCTGGGCTGAAGTTGTTAACACTGCCTGCTTCACCCAAAACAGATCCTTAGTGGTAAAAAGGTTCAACAAGACTCCTTATGAGCTGCTCAAAGGGAGGAAACCAAATGTCAGTTACTTTCATGTGTTTGGTTGCCCCTGCTTCATTCTGAATCAAAGGGACCAACTGGAAAAGTTTGAACCAAAAGCTGATGAAGGTGTGTTTGTTGGCTACTCTGCTATCTCCAAAGCCTACAGAGTGTACAACAACAAAAGAAAGGTGATAGATGAATCTATCAATGTCACCTTTAAAGAGTCCAAGAATGCTTCCACCAAAGCTGTTCCTGAATCAGTTTCAGGAGAGTTAAACTTTGATGATCTCATGCATTCAAACAGTGAAGAGGACTCAAAAGCTTACACTACACCTAGTGTGGAACCTGTTAATCATGATGGGCATGATGATGATTATGTCAATACATCCTGTGTGAATAAGTGTACTGATTTAATCACAACTGCATGTCCTGAACCTATCATTGCTGATTTTCCGAGTTCCTCTGCTGATATGTTCAACAGTGGTCAGTCATGTTCAACAAGTGAACAGGCTCAAGACAACAGTGTGTCTGAAAATCTTGAGAGCTGTTCAACAGGACCTGCTGAAGCTGCTGATAACTCAGGAGAATCATCATTGAAGAATGATCCTAAGTGGATCAGATGTCATAACAATGATCAAATAATTGGTGACATCAACAAAGGGGTACAAACAAGGTGGGACAGCTTAGGGAACATCTGTATGTTCTCTAGTTTTGTTTCAATAATGGAGCCAAAGAAAGTGGATGAAGAACTAAAAGATGCCAATTGGATCACTGCCATGCAAGAAGAACTCAACCAGTTTGAGAGAAACAAGGTATGGAAGCTGGTCCCTGCTCCTAAAGGTAAAACTATAATTGACACTAAATGGGTTTTCAGGAATAAGATGGATGAGCAAGGTCATGTCATAAGAAATAAGGCAAGACTGGTTGCTCAGGGTTATAGACAGGAGGAAGGAATTGATTATGATGAGACATTTGCTCATATGGCCAGGCTAGAAGCAATTCGTTTGTATCTAGCCTACGCTGCTCATAAGAGCATTAAGGTATTTCAAATGGATGTGAAGAGTGCATTTTTGAATGGGTAGCTGCAAGAAGAAGTTTATGTCAAGCAGCCTCCAGGTTTTGAAAATGAACAATATCCAGGTTTTGTCTATAAGTTGGACAAAGCACTCTATGGTCTTAAACAAGCCCCCAGAGCCTGGTATGACACTCTTACTGAATTCCGTATGAGCAATGGGTATTCCAGAGGTAAAGTGGATACCACACTGTTCATAAAGAAGGTGAAATCTGATATTATGCTTGTTCAAATTTATGTGGATGATATAATATTTGGTTCTACCAATGAGCAGTTATGCAAGAATTTTTCATTACTCATGAAATCCAAATATGAAATGAGTATGATGGGAGAACTTACTATCTTTTTAGGATTACATGTTAAATAAACCTCAACTGGAATTTTTATAAATCAAAGAAAGTATACCTTAGATCTCTTGAAAAAGTTTAAATTTGATCAAAGTTCTCCTATTAAAACCCCAATGGCAACCAATGTGAAATGGATGCTGATACCAGTGGCAAAGCTGTTTCAGTAACAGCTTACAGAGGTATGATTGGGAGCTTGCTATATTTAACTGCTAGTAGACCTGATATTATGTTTGCCACCTGTTTGCGTGCTAGGTTCCAAGCTGATCCAAAGGAATCTCATCTGGCTGCTGTTAAAAGAATCTTCAGATTCCTGAAGGGTACACTAGGTTTGGATCTTTGGTATCCCAAAGACTCAAGCCTTGAACTAACAGGTTATTCAGATTCTGATTTTGCAGGCTGCATGCTAGATAGGAAAAGCACAACAGGTGGGTGTCAACTCCTTGGTGGTAAGTTGATAAGTTGGTGTAGCAAGAAGCAGAACTCAGTGTCTACTTCTACTGCTGAAGCTGAGTACATTGCTGCTGGAAGCTACTGTGGGCAGATTTTGTGGATGCAGCATCAGCTTGAAGACTGTGGGCTTGTGTATAGGATAATTCCTATTCTGTGTGATAACACAAGTTCCATAGCTATTTCCAACAATCCAGTATTTCATTCAAGAACAAAGCATATTGAAGTCAGACATCACTTCATCAGGGATCACATTAAGAAAGGTAATGTGGAGGTAGGTTTTATTTCCACAAATTAACAGCTTGCAGACATTTTCACCAAACCTCTTGATGAAACCAGGTTTAATGACCTTGTCAGCAAGCTGGGCATGTTAAACAAAAGTGACTAAGTGTCCTTAAAGGTCTAAGACCTTGTATGTCTCACACTGCTCAATTTTCTCAAAACAGTTTAGACAGAACAGGCTATGCATGTTTTGTACTTAGCCATTTTCTGAAATCCTTAAACAGCTTGAACAGACAACAGGCTGAACAAAAACAGTTTACTCGTCCAGCCTGCTCTGATGGTCCATTCTTCACTCTGCTCATTCCCTCACACTGATTTACAAGACATTGTCTTGTAACCTGATCAGCTGTTGGACACAACCTGTTCCTACATGGCTGAACAGGTTGAGGGAACAGCTTGAAGAATTAACAGCTTGTGATGACCCTGCTCATCACAGGTTTGACCAACAGCTTAGACCAACAGTTTTTAATTACCTTTCTTCACAATTAAGTTACTTAATTTCTGTTTTTATTTAACTTAATTACTGCGGATAATGTGGGTTACGTGTGTTAGTGATTAAAAAGGGCTCAAGTGGTCTGACAAACGGTCTGACATGGACAACCGTTCCGTTTTCCGTTAACGACCTTTTCAAATCAACCGCCCAAATATTTCTCTCTCATACCCTCTCACATTCAAATCCTATAAATACCTCATACTGTCTCATCTTCTTCTTCCTCACTACTATCATAAATCTCCTAAGAACCCTAAAAATCGACTAAGTGTCTCTGCTATTCTCACTACTTCCAAAATGGCTCACAGAAACAACCCCTTCCTACCAGTATTTGTTGGTGATGATGTGTAGAAACATTCATCAGTAACCACAATGCTAACCCTCAAACCCACTAACTACATTGCCAACCTCACAATCCCGAAAAACTATGTGGGGAAAGGTTATGACCAAATGGTGGAGTTTTTGACAGTTCATCCGTTGAACTATGCCATGACTGCTACTCCTAGTGTCCTGTACCAGGAGATGGTGTACGAGTTTTGGTACACTTGTTCCTACAACCCCAACACCAAAGTCATCAAAGGGACTATTCTCAATGGGACTCAGACCATTGAGATCACTATTGATCTTCTCAGGGAGGTTCTTCATCTGCCCGTTGCTGATTCATATGACATGCCTCAGCCTGAAAATGAACAAATGGGCAATCTGCTACGCTTCTGTGGTGTAGCAGAACCCAAAATAGGAGCTACGCTGTTTAGGAAGGATTTGTCTCCTACCTACAGTTTTCTGTTTGCCTCAGTGATGATGATCTTCAGCAGCAAAGTTGGTTCATTTGACCAACTGAGCCGTGATGAAATCCCAATAGTCCTACAGTTGGTGGATGGGACTACAATGGACATGGCTAAGTGGATCTTTCTGAACTTGAGGAACCTAGTGCAGTAGGAGACAAGACCAGCTGCTGTTCGATACCCTAGGTTTCTGAGCCTCATATTCAGACACATTTGTGGTGAGCACTTGTACAACTCTCAACCCTTACTTCATACTGCTGCCTTCCCTGTAATAGGGAATAGAGTTTTTTATACTACGGTTCATCCAAATGAGCCTCCTCTGTCAATACCAATGAGGAGGTTGTTAGGATTGGTGGAAGGACCCTCTGATGTGAGGGTGGATCCAGAAGCTGCTCCCAAGAGAAAATCCAAAGCCAGGTCCAAACTTGTTAAGAGGACCATGGCAACCACTGAAGCTGGGCCTGTGCAAAAGAAGGCCAAAACAGCTCAGTCTGAGTCTGCACCCTTAGCCTTTGTGGCTGAGGGGGAGCAGGCTCCTCACCCTGGTTCATTCGTTGAACCTCAAGCCTCTGTGGCTGGTGCCTCCGTGGCACTTGAGACTATGGAACAGGTCAACCCACCTGTTTCTGACCCAGTCTCTAAACCTGTCCAGTCTGAACCTCTCATCACCTCTCCACAATCACCCACCTCATCCATCCAATACCAACGAAAATCCCTAGCCAAAAAGAAACCAGCCCAAACAACCAGCTCCTCTGTTCCCTCTCAACAGGGTTCCGTTGTAAGAGAAGCCACCTCTGCTGCCTCTCCTATTTTGGGAGAAGGTTCAGCACAATTGGAGCCTGCTTCACTCCAACCTGAGTCCACCCAGAGTCAGCCTAAACCCTCTGGTTCCTCCCAACAGGAACCAGTTGTACAAAAGGAGATAACCACCTCAACTATTCCAGCCTCCCAACAGGCTGAGAATATTGAAAGACAGGAGCCCTCTCCACTCCATACTGAGTCCACACTGTCCCCTACTCAAACTTCTTTACACCCTGAGTCTGCACGAGGTGCCCACACTGCTGGTATAGACCAATCAACAGCTCAGCCTCAAACTTCTGCTCCCCATGATACAGTTGTTCTACACCAAACAGCTGCTGAGGGACCAACAACCCAGGCTGATGAACCTCAGGGAACATACCATCCCTTTGGTGAGGCTGCTCCTATGCAAACTCCATCAGCAGGTTTCACCACTGCTGATGTTGAAATGCATATCCCTTCTCCCCATGATGATGTGCTTTTACACCAAGGTACTGCAGAGGGAACACCCACTGGCCTTCATGAAGGTGTTGCAACACAAGCAGCATCTGAAAGGCCCCCAACATCAACACCTTCTCCTGATGATGCAGCTACAGCCGCTGCTGAGGGACCCTTTGACCCCTCCAAGCTGGGCCACATTACTTTTGCCCAGGCTATGGAGCTTCTCTCAAATGTTCCTCTTCCCTCTTCATCACATCCTCATACACCAGCCTCATCATCTTCTTCTCCATCAACCCAATCTAAACAGTCTACCCATACACCTCCATCTCCTAAAGACCTGCCTATGAAGGATCAGCTTTCTCTGCTGACCAACAAAGTTGGTTCTTTAGAAACTACTATGACCTCTCTACCCTCTCTTATTTCAGACTCTGTGTCTGAACAGCTTAAGGGGTTCTTTGATTTGTTCAAGGATTCCTTCCCTGCCACTCCACAAACTGATAATTCTCCACAGCTGCTTGCACTCACTGCACAGCTGCAAACTGTATCCACATCCCTCTCCTCAATTCTTTCACTACAACAGGACTCTGTGTCCTCAATGACAGCTATTTCTCAACAGCTGTCATCTCTCCTAAATTCTTGCAACTCTACACTTCCTGATACTCTGGCCAGCTTGAATACCCTCATTGGCTCCCTATCAAATTCTGTGTCATCAAACCTTGCTGATATGCAAGATTCTCTAGAACTACATCTTGCACAGCTTCAAAGTTTGCTGTTCACAGCTTCTGATAGGGAAAACATTGTTAAGCTGACCTCTCTTGCTGATACCCAATCCTCTTCTCTTCAAACCTGTCTTTCCCAGCTTGCAGAGGTGAAGGACAACTTGGCATTCTTAGTAAATAGCCTTGTTGGCCCCAGGCCTGCTGCCAAAACTGCTGGCAAGCCTGATGACTTCGTGTCCTCAGGCAGACCAGGTGTTGAAGGTGCTGGTACATCTCCTTCAAAGGGGGAGAAGTCATCTGCCTCGAAGACTAAGTCTAAGGGGGAGAAAACTTCTTCTCCTAAGGAGAAATCAGTACCTGCAATACTCACTGGTCAACCAGCAGGAGCATCTGCAACAGGTACAATGGAGGGTGCCTCTCATGCTGCTCAGCCTACTCAGGCTGAATCTCCAATCCCTGCTCAGTCTATGGGGAGGAATCTATTCCTGAGGGCAGGCTAAGTAGCAGAAGGAGGCATCTGATTTTAGAAGAAGAAGAAGAGGAGGAGGAAAGTCCTGAAGCTGCTGTCACTACAGCAGCTAAAGGAAAAGAAAACGCAGCAACTGATCCTCAACAGCAGAAAGCATCAGAGCTTAAATTTCACAAAGCCAGGGCCAAAGAAATGGGCCTTCCTATGCACAAATATTTTGAGTTTAGAGAAGAACAGCTTCAAGCACTGGAAGCTTTAAGGAAAGAAGAAGAATCTGCCAAAGCTGCTACTTCTTTTGCACTTCAAGAGGCAAGGAAAGTCAAAATGTCCTCTCTGGTTGTGCAAAAGAAAATATTGGAAGCTGCTAAGGGATCAGCAGAAGAGAAGGAAGCAGAAAAAGAAAAGGGTGCTCTGGTCTCAGTGGCCAAAACTTCAGTGCCCTCTGCAAGAGCTCAGTTTCACTTTGACAACCTGGCAAGAAGAAAATTTCAAGATGTTGCTAATAGAAGGCTTGCCAAGGAAGCAATTGTCAAAGCTGTGCCCATATCAAGAAAAGGCAGTCAGTGGAAGTTGAAAATAACCAGAATGGGTGCAGCAGGCCCAGAACTAGAAACATATGACTACACTGACATTGCACAAATGGGGTACAGAGAATGGATTGAGCTGGCAGTTGCTCTAAGTGAGTCTAAGTCAGAAACTGCTAAGACTGTCAGAGCATATGTCAAGAAGCTGATGGAGAGAGTGAAGAATCTTGGCCTGATCTCCAAAGAAGTTAATGAAGGTGTCTATGTGACACAACCAAAAATAAAGGCCAGGAGGACAAGGAAGGACACTGAGATGGAACAACTCCTCATCCTGATAGAACAAGGTGACTATGCTATTGAGATGAAAGGAATTGATCACAGCCTGCCTAGTGGAATTGAGTTTGAAGATGGCAAGATCATTGAAGAGCCTGAGCTGGGGGCATTTTTTGTAGATCCCTTAACTCAGAAGAAATGCTTTCAGAGAGCATCAGATCTATACAAGGTGGATCTGAGACAGCTTGTAGCCTTCAGACTTGCAATTTCATTCAGGCAGTCAAGTAGGTGGAGAGCAGCTATCTGGGATCAGCTCAGAGGCTGTTATGAAAGAGGTGAACTTGAGGATCCCAAGTTTATGATAATAAGAAGTGAGATTGAAGAACTTGAGGATACTAGAGAGCAACTTGAGAAGATGTTTGAAGGTCCCCCTCCATTGTGATGAAGTCCATCTACCATCTGGGTAGGTGAAGAATGGAAGCTGTCCATCAGTTGGACAGGCTTACCATAATCTGCTCCCAACAAAAACAGTCCAAAATCTGAGGTACATTAGTTGTATTTTATTTACATATGTTGTAATTTTCTGTTTTGCATTAGTTGTAATATACATCAGTACATCAGTTGTACTTTTGTAAGAACATGTGTTGTTCTAATGTAATAAAAAATCAGTGTATATATAAACTGATCTTTTACTTTATGTTGATGTTGTAATTTTATTTCAACAAATGTAATGTAAAAATATATAGTGACTTTTGATAAGGCCAGCTTAGACTGGTTATTGCAAATAGGGGGAGATTGTTAGGCACAAAAAGGCCTCAGTCAAACCTGTTCTGCATCTGAGGGGGAGATTATTAATCAAACCTGTTGATGCTTTTGAAGGTTGAATTTAAGGCCTGTTATATGCCTTATTGAAACCTGAAAATGATTTGCAATATCAGCCTGAAGCTGTTCTATGTGTTGCATGTGTTGCAACAAAGGCAGTTTTGCCCAAGCTGTTCATTCTGCTGAACAGGCTGGACATAAACTGTCTACGCTGCTCTACACTGGTGAGCAGCTTGGGCAGTTTACAAGTGTTCTGTTCTTTGTGAACAGAACCTGTTCTTTGTGAACAGGCTAAACACTTTATGGAATATGTTTCCAAGTCCTCATGTATTGTTTTTGACTACAAGATCAGTTTACAAAGTCGAAGACAAAGTGGAAATTCAGAACTGCTCAGCCTGCCCAAGCTGTTCTGTTTCAAGAAGACAAAAGGATATTTGAAAAAGGGTGACAGACCTTTTTCTTATATCAAAATAGGCCTTTACAAAGGAAGAAAAACACAAAGTTGACATTCCTTATTTAGTTAAAGGCAATGCAACAGTAGACAAAGTGAAAAGACAAGTCTGCTTTTTAGAATGTGAAGAAAAGTTTATGTTGTCTTTTCAACAAGACTTTTCCTTTTTCATTCCGTCCAATGAAGAAGCTTCACTTAGATCCTCTGAGTGAGTATAAAAAAAAACTTCCAAGGATTGAAAGATTAAGCCAAAAAGCTAAGTGCTGAAACCAAGAGTGAACGTGCATTCAAAGTAAGTCTTTCATACATGCAAGTCTGCTTGAATAAAACAGTGCTCAGTGTCTAAGCTGTTTTTGTTCAAGCTGTTCCTTAGAGTCTTGTAAACACAGTGAGTGATTCTTAGTGAGTGTATTCATTGTAACCAGTTTAAGTCTATCTTAGACTAGTTAAACATACAGTTGTATCTGTCATCTTAGCTTGAACCTTTCCGCATTCAAGCTCGTTTGTAGTTAACATTTGTTGATAATACATACAAACATTGAGAAAATTGTGTGTAGCTTTTTAAACAGCTGTATTCACCCCCCCTCTACAGCTTAAGGCTATATACTTGGGATATCTTTTGGGACCTATAAACTGATACAATGGCTGACTTTTTATACAGATTGGCACCAAGAGTCAACAATCTTTTGAAGCTTTGCTTGTTTTATGTCTGTTTCTCTCTTTTCTTCTAAAATGGAATTGATTTGTTTTAATTCATGAAGTTCAGTTTCCATAAGTTTGAAACTGTCCAGTTTACTAGTTTTTATTTCTAGATTAGTTTTTAACTTGGGGATTTCAGACAATAAAACATTATGCTTCTCAACAGCAGCTTTTAAATCAACAAGCATATATTCAAACATTTTGACTTCTTCATCAGAACTGTAAGCCATAAAGTTTTGTACCTTGTACATCATTGTTGGATTCCAATTCTCTAAGCTGCTGAAGGCTTCAGCTTCAGTTAGGTCTTGTTTGAAGTTGCTTCTTGATGGGACGTCAGTGTTGGCCATCAGACAATTGTTATCTTATTCATTTGAAGATGAGTCAGATTCCTCCCAATCACATGTCTCAGCCATGAGTCCCTTTCGCTTGTTGGAAGCCATTGAGTCTTCCAACTTCTTCAGCTTAGCCATGGCCATAAGGTACTTAACCCTGTAGCCATTGTCCCTGTTTGTCTTGAATGGTTTGGATGATTGACCAATAGCTTTAGACACACAGTCAGCAGCTATATGGCCACATTTAAAGCACTCACCATAATTTTATCAAATGCCTTCTTTTTTATGGCACTTGACTTCCTTTACAGCATTCTTCCACCAAACCTCTTCTTGTTGAACTTTTTGACAAGCATTACAATCATTTGCTCATCATCTGGTTCTGCAAGATCTTCACAGCCTTCTTCTTCAGACATCTCTTCCCTTTCATCATCTGCTCGTTGATCAGGTTGTGTGAACACATCACATACCTGACCAACAGGTTGTCTCACGCTGGCCACTAAGGCAGCACCTCGCTTAGACATTTCCAAGGCATTTCTTTTATGTTTCCTTGACTGCTCATCATTCAGTATGGATACATACAGATTTACAAGATCCATACCTTTGATGGAGCCTGAATTCCTCAAGATAGTAGAAAAATAGTTCCATTCTTCAGGCAGGATGTCTAAGAACTTGTTCACCAGAGTCAAGCTGTCCTTTGTGATCCCAACATCTTTGAGATCATTGATAAGAGCAGTGAACCTGGTATAGGTTTCTGTGAGAGACTCCTTTGGTTTTGCATAGAAGAGTTCATACTATCTAACAAGGTTGTTAATCCTGTTATCCAGTGTGATTGTGAGACCATCATAGACGGTACACAAAGTAACACATCATCAGGAAGAGAAATGACCAGGTTATTCATGGCTTTTGCATCATGAGCAACCAGCCTTTTGTCTTCATCAGACCATTAAGCTTTGGCCTTCTCAAAGGTTCTGATCTCAGGGGCAGCTCCTTCAACAGCAGGAGTGATAGTAGTAACAGAAGTTGGCACATAGGGACCTTCCATTACTATCTCTGGCAGCTGTACATCCAGATTCTCTAAGTAGAGCATCGTTCTGCACTTCCAACCAGAGAAGTTTTGAAGATTGAATTTTGGGGGTTTGCCATAGAACCATTGTCATAGTAAGAGGAGGAACTGGAAGCACTGTTGTCCATGGGAAAGTAGGAAGAATGAGAGATCTAGAGTTAACACACACTCTATCTGCTCTGATACCAGTTGTAGGTCCCAAAAGGTTTTCCTAGTGGATTGTTCTAAGCTGTAGAGGGGGGGGGGGGGTGAATACAGCAATTTAAAACTCAACACTCTTTTCTCAATGTTTATGTATACTATTAACAAGTGTTAATTACAAACAAGCTTGACTGCGGAAAGGTTCAAGCTGAGATGACAGATACAACAGATGTTCAACTAATCTAAGACACACTCAGACTAGATACAATGAATACACTCACTTAGAGAACTTGCTGATTTTACAAGACACAGATGGACAGCTTAAATAAAAACAGCTTGGACACACATTACTGTTTTATTCAAGCAGACTTGCATGCGTGGAAAAACACACTTCAATGCACGATCTGATTTTCTCACTCTTGGTTATCTCAAAATCTTTAGAAGCTTCCTTATATACTCTACTGAGAATCTCAGTGAAGCTTCTTCATTGGACGATGAGATAGTGGGATGTCTCTCCAAAAAGACAAAATAACTTTTCTGCACATTCTGATAAAGCAGACTTGTCTTCATGAGGCAGAATCTTTGTCTTTTCCTTTTTGTCTCTATTGCATAATTCTTTAACCAAAAGAGTAATGTCAACTTTGCATCTTTCTTCTATTGTTAAGGCCATTTTGATATAAAAAATGGTCTGTCACCCATTTCAAATATCCTTTTGTCTTCATGTAACAGAACAGCGTAGGTAGGCTTTTGCAGTTTCTGTTTTCCACTTTTGTCTTCGACTTGTAAACTGATCTTTTAGTCCAAAACAATACATGAGGACTTGGAAACATATTCCATTAAGTGTTTGGCCTGTTCACAAAGAATATGTTCTGTTCACAAAGAACAGACCACTTAGAATCTGTCCAAGCTGCTCAACAGAATAGAGCAGCGTAGACAGTTTATCTCCAGCCTTTTCAGCATACAGAACAGTTTGGACAATCTGCCTTTGTTGCAACGAATGCAACATGATAAACAGCTTTGACTTATATTGCAAATCACTTTTCAGGTTTCAATAAGGCATTAACAGGCCTTAAATTATACCTTCAAATGCATCAAATAAGTTTGAGTAAAAATCTCCCCCTAAGATATAGAGCAGGTTTGACTGAGGCCTTTTTGTGCCTAACAACAAAGTCCTTTACGAATGTCGGAAGCATTTATGGAGGTTTGAGAGGAGTTGGGAGCATTTATGGCATTTAAGGTGCAGTTGGGGGCAACCAGGCTGTAGGTCGCGGCGCTACCCCCCCCCCCCCCATGGGTCGCTCCATGACCACCTAGCTGTCCAAGAAATTCGTTTTGGTTTGTCGGGGGTCGGTGCTCGGGTCCTATGCTTCCATTACGCTTCTAAATTAAGTGTTTAAAGGGTTTGAGGGCCTTTGATCCATTCAGGAACTTGTAGGGCCTCATTTGAACTTAGTACCTTCAGTTTTGATGTCCTAATACTTATTGGACACTCATAGAGTCTTATATTGTGTTCTGGAGCTTACGGGTACGCGTTATGAATGCTTTCGGTGCATTGAGCCGAAAGGAGCTTGATTGCAAGCTTTAGCCATTCTCCGGGCTATTGTGACTTCATTGGAAGGCTTGGGAGTCTTGTAAACTGATCACTGTGAATTCTAGCATTAGTGTTACATAATGTGCATTGGTTAATGTTGATTACCTTGTTGAACATAGTGTTGAATTAATCATTGACATCTTGATAATAATTACTAGTTGTCTCAATTCTTACATGTTGATTCGTTGGCCATATGTGAGGCACCTTGAGCTTCACTATGCTTGTTAATCTTTCGTTTGACCTCACCTGGTTATCCACAGAAATGTTGGGCTAGCTCTAAGCCTAAATTGAGAAATATGTTGGACTAGCTCTAAGTCTAGATTGAGTAACACGTTGGACTAGCTCTAAGTCTCAATTGAGCGAATGTTGGGCTAGCTCTAAGCCTAAGTTGAGCATATATTGGGCTAGCTCTAAGCCTAAATTGAGCACTCATTCATGTTGATTGTTGTTGTATACATGTATACTATGTTTCTTTACTAATCTAGCAACTCACTCAACTTTGTTGGCCCCTTTAGTTGTTAACCTTTTTAGGTAAGGGAAAGGGTCTCGCTTGACCATTGTAGTAGTAGACTTGGAGCTCGTCTAGCAGCTCATTGTTTTGGTATAGCTTCGACAATGCTTGGGGTTGGGGGCATACTGGACTCCCATTTCGATATGTACAAGAGTATAAACCTAGCTTTGACATTTGGTCTTGTACTTTGGATGTTAGATATTATAATCCCAAACATTATGATCCATGATTCATCACACTTTGCTTATTGAAAGGTAGCCAAGTGGGGAGAATCATGTTGATGGTTTTTGTATATTGAAAATTTTAAATTTGACCACAATTCCGCAAGTATTTATTGATAATTATCGTTAATTGTTTGTGAAACATCTATTTTAGTTGGAGGTGTTTCGCATATCAATGGTGAATAACTGAAGCTCTGCAGACATCCAAGTTAGCATTACCGCACTTCTTTCTCTCTATCTTGATGGAGGGATATCAAATGTGAAATGCTGTTTTGTATCTGTCTTTGGTGGGTTTTGTCCCCTGAGTGGCGTTTCTTGCGATTCTGATTCTCCTGACTCACTGTCATCAACAACGTTTTGGACAGTGGATTCATCTTGGTCATTTCCTACCATGAACAGATTTTCAAATGCTTCTGAAATATTGAAATCCTCATCTGGTTGGGGAGAGACTGGCATGACAAAAGATGGTGTTCGTGGAGAATCTTCACAGAGGTTCCTGAGGAATGTTGTAACAGTTACCGATTACAAGAACTTGTGGGTCTTTGGAAGAGGTTGTAGCTTTATCATTAGATGACTTCTTGTAAGAGGTACATGGCTTGTCTTGTAACACTACAACTTGTGCTTTTCCTTTTGCTTTGGTTTTAATCTGGGTTTGTCATATTGCCCATAATGCCAATGATGGTGATCTTTGAATTGAAAGTCGTGGATTGGCTGCGGGTTAAACGCTGTACTGACAAAAGGTGTGGATGGTAATCTCCAAGGATCATCAGCAAGGTTTCCAATCTCTTTTGTTTTTGTTGTTTCTCAAGGTCAAGTAACTGAATCTTGAGAGACTTCATTTACTGCTTCTTTCTTCAAGAGAGAGGTTGCTGGCGATGAACTTCGAACAATTTGGAGAAGTTCATTATGAAGGTTTTGGATCTTGATTCGTACTTCACTTATCAAAGCATCCATAGTTTTCATCTTAGAGGACAAGACTTTTTGTTTTTTTGCCATCTTTGTTTGTTGAGACAGGATCTGGGTAAGAACCTTGTTTTGTGCAACAACATTTTCACTTTGCCAACTCAAGGTCATTTCTGCAGCGCTGACTGCATTCGTGACACCAGCTGAATTTATTATTGTCGGGTTTTTAACTGTCAGGATCTGAAACTAATTAACCAAGACTAACTGATTTGAATTTATCAGAGTATAAATCAATAATCTTTCTTTGAATCAAAGTTTAATTAAGAAGTTTGCGGAATAACACTTAATTATTTTAACAAAATCTTTCAGAATCAATAGCAAATAAACAAAAGTAATAATCAAAAATTGCTTGTATTGCTGACTTCAATGATTACAATCACCTCTAATCTGTTTGATTAGACGAAGAACACAAACTGTTCTTAGGGATTTACAACCTTAGACGCTTATGAAAACTCAAACAAAAAGCAATTACAATCTTGAATATGCAGAAAAAGTCCTATACAATAGAAAGACCTATTCTATGTATTTATATTGCTTCTTGATTTGTTTCCTTGAAGAACTATGACTTCTCTGATAGTAGATATGCTGGAATCTTCGTGTAAATATCTTTTCCTGAATATCAGCACTTTCTGTTTATGAGACTGTTGAGCAGCTTGAATCACTTGACAGCTTGAACAGAGCAGCTTGAGTTGTTTTACTCTGGCAGCTTGAACTTTTACACTGGCAGCTCGAGATTCTTAAACTAACAGCTTGAACTTTTTATTTACATATAAATTCTACTAACAGTTTGAGAAGTCTATCTAACAGCTTGAACTTACTTAGACTATTTACCAACAATCTCCCCCTAACTTAAATTCTTTACACAAGACTTTAAGTTTTATACAAATAAGGAAATAAATAAGTAAACTGTTATTTACAAACCAAGGCTTTCAAAAACTTACAACTGTGCAAGTTTCTGATTTATAACCTTCAAAAACTCTTGCTTCATCTCTTCTCTATCACAAGATATCCTAACAGAAGTGGTTAGGACGAATTCACCGAATCGTGTCATTAATCAACCTAGGTCAGCACCTCAACAAGTCTATAGGAGCACCACACCTAGCAGGGCACACACTCCAGTTAGGTCTCATACTCCTGTTAGACATTACGCACCGGTTAGAGCTCAGGGATCACAGTCCGAAATGCAATATAATAGGAATTATTCAAGAGCTCCACAACAAATGCCTACTCAAAGGCAAAGAGTGAATTTACATCACTCGGCACCACAACAAACTCCTGTTCAACGACCCAAGTCACCTGAAAGGCGAGATGGGTATTTGAAAGAGTTTAAGTATGTGGACGAGAATGGTATAACCAAGTCAGTTATGGCTTGGGTTCCCCGTGATAACTAACCTATTTTCTTTCATGTGCAGGAGATTACCACAGGTCCAAACAACAAATGGTTCATCGACAGTGGATGCTCCAGGCACATGACAGGGGAAAGAAGTCTCCTCACAGACTTCAAGGGTGGGAATCGGGGATTCGTATCATTCGCGGGAAACAAAGGAGGAAACGTCACGGGTACCGGAGTGGTCACTAATGGGACGATAAAGTTGGACCAAGTTTATCACATTGATAAACTGGTTCACAATCTCATTAGTGTATCTCAAATCTGTGACAAGAAGAATTCAGTGTTATTTACTGACACTGAAGCGTTAGTGCTAAAACCGGGATTCAAGATTCCTGAAGAATGGGTATTGATGCGGGCACCAAGGAAGAATGACTTGTACATGCTAAATATGAACAAGCCGGACACTTCGATGGGGCCAATCTATCTATTATCCAAAGCTTCGGAAACGGAATCGGTACTGTGGCACAGACGCATGGCTCACTTGCACCTAAGAAAAATGAACTACATAACGAAAAATGGGTTGGTGCAAGGTGTGCCTATGAAGAGCTTTCAGTTCGAGGACAAGTGTCTACCATGCAAGAAGGGCAAACAACATAAGAAGACACACAAGTCCAAGATGCAGAACTCCATAACCTCAACATTCGATTTGTTGCACATGGACCTTTTCGGACCAATCAACAAAAGGAGTATAGGAGGTAGTTGGTACTGCTTAGTTATCACTGACAATTACTCACGATTTTCTTGGGTTTTCTTTCTAGGTACAAAGGACGAGACGGCTTCCAAGCTCATCGGGTTCTTAGACCAAGTGGAGAATTCCTACGGAACACGGGTTAAAAGAATACGTAGTGATAATGGAATTGAGTTCGAAAACACTGTAATTGGTGTATATTGCCTCTCAAAGGGCATAGTGCATCAATTTAGTGCACCATATGAGCCTCAACAAAATGGGGTGGCCGAACGTAAAAACAGGAAACTGATTGAGGCAGCTAGGACTATGTTGTCGGATTCAAAGCTTTCCTACCATGTTTTGGGGGGAGGCAGTGAATACCGCATGTCACATTTTAAAGAGGGTCCTAACTGTCAAATCTTTAAACAAAACCTGTTATGAAATTTTGAATAAACGGCCACCTAATTTAACTGGCTTCGAACCGTTTGGGGTACCATGCACTCTTTTGCGTACAAAACATCAACCGAAGTTTGGTGAAAAGGCTGACGAAGGATATTTCCTAGGTTATGTGTCGAACTCACCAAACAAACGGGTTTTTAACAAAACAAATGGTACAGTGGAAATTGTGTATAACATTGAAGTCACAAGTTATACACATGAACCCCAAACAGGCCCGGAATGGATATTTGACTATGATAAATTATTTGATTCGTTTAACATTCCTTTGGATGATAATGCTAGTACAATAAAAAAGGACATGGCGACGTTACATCTGAATGACGATGGTCATACCTTTCCGAGGACTACGTTTGAATCCACATCCGAGCCTACTGCGACTGTAGATGGATCTCCAGAAGTTGCTGATCCAGAAGCACCTACCACTGAGAATCAGACTCAAGCAACAAGTTCCAACTCTGAGGAAAATGTCCATGAGGAGGAAAATGTAGAAACTGAGGCTGTTCCCCCATTAGGTGAAATAGGATCTAACTTAGGAGATAATCTAAGGGTTGATGAGATAGAGACCTCTAGGATCAACAAGAACCATCCTATAGAAAGCATCATAGGAAATCCTAACGAGGGTGTGAGGACTAGGAGTAGTTTAAATAACAACACTGTGTTGTTGTCGATGATAAATGACTCCGAGACATATCATACATGTCTCTATTCTTGTTTCATATCGCAAGTAGAGCCTAAAAATGTGCAAATGGCACTTAAGGATAACTCCTGGGTTGAAGCGATGCAGGAAGAACTCTAGCAGTTTAGGAAGCTAGAAGTGTGGGAGTTAGTTCCATTACCTCGAGGGGAAGTTGCCATAGGAACCAAATGGGTTTTTAAGTGCGAAAGAGACGATCGGGGTATAGTCACGCGCAACAAGGCTAGGCTAGTTGTAAAGGGTTTCAACCAAGAGGAGGGAATCGATTACAATGAGGTGTTTGCACCAGTAGCAAGGCTGGAAGCCATTAGGTTGTTTCTAGCTTTTGCCTCCTTCAAGGGCTTTAAGGTATATCAATTAGACGTTAAGAGTGCTTTTCTATACGGGAAAGTGAAGGAATTGGTGTATGTAGAACAACCGCCCGGATTTACAGATCCAAAATATGCTGATAGAGTATATCGCTTAGATAAGGCTCTATATGGATTGCATCAAGCACCAAGGACGTGGTATGAGACTCTATCCAACCATTTTTTAGAGAACGGGTTTGAAAAGGGTAGGATAGATAGTACTTTGTTTTTTAAGAGGAAGGGAGAACATTTTATCTTGGTACAAGTGTACGTCGATGATATTATTTTTGGATCATCAGACGAACAGATGTGCAAAGATTTCGAGAAGGTGATGAAGTCGAAATTCGAGATGAGTGCTATGGGAGAGTTAAATTTCTTTTTGGGGTTACAAGTTGACCAGAAGAAGGAAGGGATGTTTATCCATCAGACGAAGTATGTCTATGACATATTGGAATGTTTCGGGATGGAAGGAACAAAATTGACTGCCCATTTCAGCACGCCGATTCAAGTGAATCACAATCTCGGACCGGGTACTAAACGTGATACCGATGTGGATCCGACATTATATCGGGCCATGATTGGATCACTTATGTATTTAACTGCTTCAAGACCTGACATCATGTTTGCTGTGTGTATTTGTGCTAGGTTTCAAGCTAATCCGAAGGAGATGCACATGAAAGCTGTGAAGCGGATTCTACGATACCTCAAGTCGAAACCGAAGCTGGGACTTTGGTATCACGCGGAGGGTAGAGTTGGAGGCGTTCACGGATTCTGACAACGGAGGATGCAGCTTGACGCGCAAATCAACAACTGGAGGTTGTCAGTTCCTAGGAGGGAGATTGGTATCCTGGCAATGCAAGAAACAAACGTCGGTAGCCGTGTCAACGTGCGAGGCCGAGTATGTTGCTGCTGGTAGTTGCTGCTCACAGGTTCTGTGGATACAACAACAATTGCGGGATTACGGTTTGGCTTACACTCAAACTCCCATTAGGATAGATAACCAGTCTACTATTGCTATAACTAATAATCCAGTTAAACATAGTAAAACAAAGCACATAGACATAAGGCATCATTTTATTCGTGATTGCTGAAAAGAACTTAATCAAATTGGTAAAAGTGGCAACAGATGATAATAATGCAGATTTATTTACCAAAGCATTTGATAAGTCACGGTTTGAATATTTAATTCAACTAAATGGAATGCGCAACGCAGAGTAATTTGACCTTAGTGGTAGTTTATTTCCTTTTATAGAAGTAGTATTTCTTTCTTTTTATAGTGAGTCTGCTAATTTAGGATAGTTTCTATTTTTAGTACGTTTCTATTTTTAGTAAGTTAGTAGGTTATCTTATTTTATTGCTTTTTCGTATAAAAAAAACAAAAGAAAAAAGAGAGAAAATCATAAAAATACAAAAAAAGAGAATATCAGAAAATTGAGTTAAGTCTTAGATGCATAGGTTCAAAGTGACGAAAATTAGCACAGTCGTTACAAACTCTAAGTGTTTAGGCTTTCACACATAAGGAAACTAAATTCTAAGTGTTATACTTTATTTTAGTTTGATGTGTTGGTAGGCATAATACATGTAGGGAATCTCAAGGCTAATAAAATATTCAAGAAAAAGTCAAGCGTGTCGCTAACTTAGATGTATGACCAATCGGTCTTAATTTTTATGTACAAGACATACAAACGTTGAGTCTAAATGAGGTATGCAAACTTTCTGGGGATGTATAGCATCATCAAATACATCTTAAAATGGAAAGAATAGAAATATCATACAAAATTGAGAGTCGAATACATGTAACTCTGTTTTACGTAAGTACAGACCTGTTGCCTCTGTTTAGATTCGGGTTAGCAAGATAAGTCGCTTTGTTGTACGTCGGTACAGACCTGTCACCGCTGTCTTGCTAGCTTTAAGAATAAACTTTAAGTCAAACTAAGACACTTTGTTGTATGAAAATACAGACCTGTGTCCGATGTTTGTCTTTTAAAGAAAGTTTGCAAATACCAACAAGTTAGAATCTTAGTCTGTATGCCTTGATCATAAAAGTATGTCTATGTCTGAGTCACGTAAGATAATTTCATGATAAATAAAAATGCCAAGGGATATTCCGAAATGTAGCATGTTTAAAGGGGTAAAATACCAACAATCGGCTAAATGGGTATTTCACGACAAACAATCAAAGGAATCAAAAATTCCTAAGTGTGGAAGTTTAAGTACTGAAAGTGAGTATCCGACACCGCTATCTGATTGAACCTTTCTTTGACTATACTCATCAAAAAAATATTGTGTTTAGAGTTTAGCATAGGTTGTAAATTGTAATAAGTATAGTTTAAGCCTAAGTTAAGTTTTTGGTAAATTTTTAAAATTTTATTTTTACTTAGTTTATTTTATTTTATTTTATTTTAGTTTATTTTATTTTATTTTATTTTTACATAGGAAAAAGGTCAAAAATTACTGAGGGTGCATTCATAGTTGGATATAATAAACACTGCGTGAAAAATCTTGTGCTTAGGGTAAAAGATTTGGCATAGTTTATCTCGTTACACAATACCGTTGAAAAGGTTGAAAAAGTTGAAGTTATTTCAAAATTTTCGAAATTTTTCTAAGTGTTTGGTGTAATTCGAGTTTAGGACAAACTCGAAATTGGGTGGTTTTCGAATCTGTCAGTAGATTCGACCTTGACCATAGATTCGAAGGTCGGTATTATAAATAGGTAACAGTAATTATCATTACTCCTATCTGTTTTCGAAACTACCCTCTCGAATCTATCCGGCGACCTCGAATCTATTTCCTCGAATCTACCGATTTCCACAAAAACGACAATTTGTCGAGTTTCTTGCTAAAGTGTTCGATTCTACTGATACTTCTAGGTACAAACAACTGGGTTGTACAAGATTCATGTAGTTTTATACACCATTTTAGGCAAAATCATCGATTTTTTAAGGTTTATGGGTCTAAATCGTGTTTTTCCGAAATTACAAAGTTTGGACCAGTAAATAGTCAAATAAAATGCATAAGTCAGTGATTAGAACCTAGTTGGACTAATGTATGTGATTTTCTAAGTTCAAAATGGTTAAAATCATGGGTTTTGATGAAGAATTGGGCCGACGACTGTTCGAATCTGTTCATGAATTTCCTCGAGTTTACTGACAAACTCGAGAAGACCATTACTTTCGAATCTGTCATCAAACTCGAAATAGGGTTTATTCGAATCTGTCTATTCGAATCTGTCATTTTATTTGAATTATTTACTTTAAATTTTATTAAATTTGTAGAAATTCTTTTGTGTTGGATTTTGTACTTAATCAAGTTCAAAATTAAACAAATTTGAATTTAGGCAAGTTTATTGATTTTTATTAATTCTAATAATTTATCTATTGTGCAGATATGGCTGTTCGAGTATTTGTGCCGAAGCACAATATGGTCATTCCCCCCGACCATCATATCCCTGAGGCGCAGGGATTTCGTTAAATGATGGATTTCCTTGTAGAATCTAGGATTGCTTTTGCATTGTCTCACAATATTCAGATTGTTATTCCCTATGTTCGCCAGTTCTATGATCATCTTCAGGTGGACTGCTCTGTCACCCCGACAGTGCTGAGAACAAGGATCGCAGGGCAACCGTTGGTGTTTTCTGCCGATATGCTACGTCAAGTTTTGCAGCTAGGATCTCCGGAAGAGGAGTCTGGGCCTATTGACTTTCCATTAAGTATTTGGCAAGCGGCTTTTCAGAGAATGGGTTACAGTTTAGACGTTACGAAGAGTTCGTACATGAAGAGCGGGCTTATTGGCCAATGGAGATTTTTGGCTCATGTTTTCATGGTTTGTTTCGCGGCAAAGAAAGCTGGTTTTGATTATATCGTCTCGAAGATCCAATCTGGGATGATCGCTTTAGTGTATAATAGGCCATTCAGCTTTTCTCAGATGTTTTTCTCAGAATTCGTCCATCAAATCACCGCTCCAGAACAGCAACAATTTCTGCTGTATCCTCGATTCATAATGATGCTCATAAGGCATTTCTTGCCAAATTTGCCGCCGCACAATGAAATCCAAAGTGTCGCGGTGATGGATAAAAGAATTTTTGTTGATTGCTCCTCGCACAGAGGAAGGTTGGCGGTTCCAGTCGAGGGACCGTTGTTTGGAGCTGTTCTAGATAGGAATTTTGAAGCACCAGATACTGCCAACTGGGCAGGTGTGGTGGAAGTTCAGCCTGGTCAGCCACAACAACAACCACAGCCACCGCGAGCACAACAACAAAGGCAAAGACAAAGAGCTACTGCGAGTCAGACTCAGGCATCTAGGCCTTCTACAAGTCAGCAGCCGGAGGTACAAGAAGCAGGGCCTTCGAATGTCCCAAGTGAAGCTGAGCAGTTGTGCCAGACACTATATGAAATTTGGGAAGCAGGACCTAATGCCAATGAAGAAATATCTGCAGCGTTGGTGGGAGAACTGCTTGAGCCTCCAGAGGGAGAAGAAGATGTGCTTAGGGATGTTGACGAATATGTACCAGAGCAAACTGGTAATGATGAGTCATCATCTGCCACCGAATCAGAAGAGATGGAGGACATAGAGGTTGAAGCTCCGGATTCCGTATCTATAGAACCAACAGTTCGGATAGAAACTTATGGATCTAGGGTAGTGGTGATTAATGAAGAAGCTTCAAGGAGGCGAGCATCAAGGGACTCTGATGACTCCGACTTTGAAGAAGAAGAGGTTGCACCTTTAGTGACGAGGCAACGGGCCAAGCGTCATAGAATTATGCAAGGATCGTCTTCAGCTTCAACAGAGCACCTCAACCTCAAATTCCTCAACATCAGGAACCTCAAACCACCATTCCACCATCACCACCTCATGATGAACCGTACATCCCATCACCGTTCATTCCAACTCCAATTCAATCCATCCCATCAACCTCATCCACATACGCCGACAATCAACGATTCCTGCAGCTAAAAGCTCGAGTTGACTTCCAGAATATCCAGATCTTAGGCCTAACAAAGGCAATCGGTGAGATTCAAACTCATAATGCAAATCTTGACAAGGAGAATGGCGATTTGAAGAAGATTGTGGAAACAGTTCAGGAAGAGAACGTAGAGTTAAAGACATTTGTAGCTGATCAAGCAGCTGAGTTAAGGTCGATGCGCTCCCTAGTTGAGCAACTAATGAAAAATTTACAGGCTCAGGGGGAGATATCGTGCCGAGATCAAGAAGTGGGCAGGAAGGATGATGATAATGAAGATAACCAAGGCAATGATCCCAGCTCTCAAAGACAGAATGAGCCAGTAGATTTTTCTGCTGCTCAGGCTGCTCAATCTCAGGGGGAGCCAAGTCAGTTGGGAGGTGAAGTAGGAGAGGCTAGTTCGTCTAAGCCTACGGATTTTGAGATAAGTGAGATGATTGATGCTCTCATGGATCTTGATGACGACCTAATGGACTTGGGATTTGACTTTGAAGAGGATATGGAAGAATTAGAAGAGGGAGAATTTGTCCCTGAAGAAATAGTTGATTGGAGATCAGATGATGAGATATGTGCTGACGAAGACGATGAAGCTGATGAAATCGTAGTCCAGCAAAATCCAATCACTGATACATATGTGATAGGAGGCAATGATGTTGTTAACATAGAAGTGGTGAATGCTGCTTTAAATGTTGAGTCATCAGTAGAGGAACCTGTCAGAGAGTTGACGAATGAAGAGAAAAGAAAGTTGTGGTTCAGGGCTGAGCAGAAGGGATTAGAACTGAAAGAGAAGATGAGAGTGCCGGGGACTGGAAAACTGTCAGGAAGCATATTAAGTTGGTTCTTTGATCGAGAACTGCAGCTATTCATTATCAAGAGAAAAGATGGGCTTCAGTACCTCAGGCGATCTCTGAAAGTCTTCAATTCACTGCCGAAGATTGAGATCAAGGCGTTAGCATGGAAAGAACTGATCAATATCGGCAGTGACCCCTACGCAGATATAATTGCTAGAATCATAAGCAAAGAGGGAAGATCAAGAAAGTTTGAACACCTAAATCCAAGGGTTGGAAAAAGAGTAGAGGATCCTTCTCGTATTGATCCTCTAACTGGGCGTCCTTGGATGAAGATTCAATACAAACCCGTAAGGTGTCTAAGAAAGGTGCCACTCAAGCCTATGCCACAGAACGTCCTGAAGAATCTGAACTGGTGGTATGTTGAGAGTGAGACTGGAGAAGCGATGATGGAAGATTTTGAAGAAAAGGTGATTCTTAGAATCTATGATCCTCTTCATCTGGTAAACCTTTCTCGAGATGACCTTCAAATTTTGCATACTCATAAGATTTCAAGTGACACTCATATGGATGGTGAGGCTAGGAAATATGAGAATGTAGTTAAAGTATGTGTTGAAAAGGGCTTGTATGCTGGAAGTAGTTCTAATAAATAATAAACAAAGTTCTTGATCAAATGTGTGAATTATTAGAAGCTATCGTCAAGGGGGAGTCTGTTGGTACACCCTGTGTGACGATAGCAGTCTAAGTGATCCAACATTATGGTTTAGCAAGTATTAGATATATATGTTTATATATGGTTGATAATTATTATTGATTGTGTGTTTGAACTTAATGTAACGCATTACAAGAAGTTCAAACATAAAGATCAAAGATAAAATCAATCATAAGGTAAAAACATAAGTTTCTATACTTAGTCAATTAGGTGAAAAGGCAGATTCGAATTCTATAAGGTTGGACATTCGAATCTGTGTCAGATTCGAATGTGGTTCTAGATTCGAATATAGGCAGATTCGAGAATGTTAGATGGGACAAACTCGAATGGGCCTTGGGCCGGATTCGAGTTTGGCCCATAACAGACTCGAATTAGCCTCTATAATTAGGGATAGACTCGATTAATTATGAGACTTTTTGCAGAATTCGAGAGTGATTAAGCATTAAGAGATCTCGAGTTTATCATCAGTGTGAGTGCCGTTTCGGAGAGAATCAGTTTGTAGGCTCGTTCGTGTGTCGTTCGTGCAGCTTCTGATAGTCTCCGTGTTTCTGGTGAGAGTTGTTACCGTCTACCCGTTAACGAGGATTCCGCACTCGTTGACGGTTCCGCGTCTAGATAGATCTGTGTTCGGTAGACCTTACAAATCTGATGTCTATATGCTTGGTTTTTGGGAATTTCACTGGGTTTTGCACAATGCTGATTGCACTTGAATTGTCAATGTAAATAGGAGTGGATAAGAAGTTCATACCATAGTCTCTCAATTGATTTTGAATCCACATTAACTGGGAGCAGCAGCTTGCAGCTGCTACATATTCTGCTTCAGTGGATGAGGTGGAAACAGTTGTCTGCTTTTTGCATTGCCAAGAGACCAGTCTTGCTCCTATGTATTGACATCCACCAGTTGTGGATTTTCTGTCAATGTTGCATCCACCATAGTCACTGTCAGAATATGCTGTTAGTTCAAGGGGAGAGTCTTTAGGATACCATAGGCCTAAATGTGGTTGGCCTTTGAGATATCTGAAGATTCTCTTAACAGCAACCAAATGAGAATCCTTTGGAGAGCATTGAAACCTAGCACACACACAGACAGCAAACATAATATCAGGTCTAGAAGATGTTAGATACATAAGTGATCCTATAAGAGATCTGTATAAATGAATGTCCACATCTATGCCATCTTTGTCTGTATGGAGCTGCTTGTGAGGATCCATTGGGGTGCTTGCAACTTTTGTGTCTTGATACCCAAACTTTTCCAGTATGTCTTTCACATACTTTGATTGACTTATGAAGAGACCAGTGGGCTTCTGCTTGACCTGCAATCCTAGAAAGAAAGTGAGTTCTCCCATTGAACTCATTTGGAACTTTTTGTGCATTAAAGCTTCAAACTCTTTGCACAAACAATCATTTATTGAGCCAAAGATGATGTCATCAACATAGATTTGGACAAGCAGAATCTCAGCTTTGATGGACTTAGTGAAAAGTGTTTTGTCCAGAGTGCCTCTCTTGAACCCATTCTATAGAAGGTATGATGACAGAGTGTCATACCATGCTCTTGGAGCTTGATGGAGACCATAGAGAGCCTTGTCTAACTTGTAGACCCTGTCTGGATACTTGTAGTCCTCAAAACCAGGAGGCTGACATACATAGACCTCCTCTTCAATTGTCCCATATAGAAAAGCAGACTTCACATCCATTTGATACACTTTAAAACCGTTGAAGCTTGCATAGGCCAAGAATAGTCTGATGGCTTCAATTCTTGCCACTGGAGCAAATACATCATCATAATCTATGCCTTCTTCTTGAGTGTACCCTTGTGCTACTAGTCTTGCTTTATTCTTGATGACTATCCCTCTCTCATCTTTCTTGTTTTTGAACACCCATCTTGTACCAATTGCTCTCTTTCCTTTAGGAAGATCAACCAGTGTCCATACATTCTGAATCTTGAACTGTAGAAGCTCTTCTTGCATTGCCTCAATCCAGGATGAATCTTTCAATGCTTCTGATGCCTTTTTAGGTTCTAGTTGAGACATGAAACAGGCATGTTCAAAAGCAGCTAGACTGAATTCAGGAACTGCTTGTTCAGCAGCAGCAGTCTCATTGTGAACCATTTTCCTTGTTTGTACAGGAGTACTTGGATCACCCAGTATTTGATTGAGAGGATGATACTTGTGAACTCTGAGGGTAGGCTCTCTTTCTGTTTGAAAAGAGGGCCCAAGATTTGTATCATCTCCATCAGGACCAGTGGATGGTTCAGCTTCTGGAACAGCTTGACTTGAATCTGGGACTGTTTCCCTTTGTGTTGGAGCTGTTCTCTCAGGACTTGGGAGTGGCACTTCAGTGTCTGTATTTGTATCATGTTGAGCATTCAGAACCCCTGGAGGGTCACATGACAAAAGTGGTATAGTGGTGTATTCATCCCAATTGGTTGAATCTGCAACAGTTTGAAACTTTGTGCCAACAGCCTGAGAATTTGTATTGACAGCATGAGAGTTTGTGTTGACAGCTTCAAACCTGTTTGCATCAGTTTCTGCAGTATACTCAACAAAGCTCAGAGAATTTGTTAGTGAATCTAAATCAAACAACCAATCAGGACCAGTGCCTTTGACATTTGTAGTATTTTCATTAAATTCAACATTGGCACTTTCTTCAATGGTTTTAGACACACTGTTATATACTCTATAGGCTTTGCTTTGATATGAGTATCCTACAAAGAATCCTTCTTCAGCTTTACTCTCAAACTTCCCTAAGTGAGTCTTAGTGTGAAGAATGGTGCATGGACAACCAAATGATTTGAAAAACGCTATTAAGGGTATTCTATTATGGAATTACTCATATGGAGTTTTCCCTTGTGATTGAACAACCTGAACCCTATTCAGAACATAACAGGCTGTATTAACAGCTTCTGCCCAGAAAGTCATTGGCAGTTTTGAATCTGCTAACATTGTTCTAGCAGCCTCAATTTATGTTCTGTTCTTTCTTTCAGCTACACCATTTTGCTGTGGTGTTCTTGGTGCACTATATTGTCTAGCAATACCTTTGGACTCACAAAAACTGTTTAGAATGTGATTTTTAAATTCAGTTCCATTGTCTGATCTTATCACCTTAACTTTTGAGTTGGATTGGTTTTCTATCTTAAGAATAAATGACTTAACTAGCTCAGCAGTTTCATCTTTAGACCTAAGAAAGTAAACCCAAGTAAATCTGGTGAAATCATCAACAATAACTAAACAGTAAGCCCTTTTATTCAAACTCAAAACAGATGTTGGACCAAATAGATCCATATGAATCAGCTGAAGAGCAGATGAGATTGAATTTACTTCTTTGGCCTTATGAGAAGTTTTGTGTTGCTTGCCTTTAAGACATGCTACACAATGATCATCACATATGAACTCCTTTTGTGGTAAGCCTCTTACCAGATTCTTTTTGACTAAAACATTCATGGACTTGAAGTTCATGTGACACATCCTTCTATGCCAAAGGGCAGACTCATTGGATGATGCTTTGGATATCAAACAGCTTAAAGTATTTGATTTGGATAAAAGATCTGTGTCCAAACAGTAGACATTGTCCTTTCTTGGTGTTCTTAGTAAAACAAGATTTTCAAGAATTTTGAAGTCTTTTGAAAGGACAATGCACTCAGAATCTGTGAACAAACAATGTTTTGTTTGTCACAGATTTGGGAGACACTTAATAAATTATACTTAAGCTGTTCAACATACAAAACATCATGGAAAATCATGTTGCCTGCATTAATAGTACCTTTACCTGTAACCTTACCTCCTTTTGAGTTGCCTCCAAATGCAACAAATCCTCCATCAAAGCCTTTGAAATTTGACAAGCACTCAGAATTGCCTGTCATGTGCCTAGAGCATCCACTGTCCAAATGCCATCTTGTTTTATGAGGTGACCTGTGGTTGCCCTGCACAAATAAAAGCTTAGTCAGTAGTGGAGTAAACCCAAACCAAATTGGTTTTGGGTTGGCCTTGTGCATTGACATAACTAAATACTGTTTTTGACTTCTTATATTTAGTGAGATCTACTGATGGAGTCTTTGGAGAGTATTTAGTGATTATATGAGGTATCCAGGTATTTTGATCATTTTTTTTCTAACAGTCTCAGATGATTCATTAACAGTTCCAGATTGATGCTTAGCAGTTTGATCTGTGGGTTTAGTGCTAACAGTTTCAGAATTTGCACTAACAGCTTCAGAATTTGCACTAACAGCCTCAGATTTTGACTTAGCAGTCTGATCTTTTTCATCAGCAGTTTGATCTGAAGATTTGTCCTTGACACACCATATTTGTTTAAAACTTAATTTAGGTTTTGCCAAAACTTGTTTTTGATGTGTGGACTGTTTTTTATTAACTTTTGAAAACCTGTGATCAACTGTTTTCTTTGGAACTGTTGTAGCAGAAGGTTGGACCTTTGAATTTTTTACATGAGTAGGACTTGACTTTTTATGAATCACAGTCTGTTTTGCAACAGCTGGTTTATAAAAACAATCCTTGGCCAAGTGATTCTTCCTTCCACAGTGAAAACACCTTTTGAATGTTTGAATTGGAGAACCAGATTTATTTGACAATTTCTGGTTCTTGTTCCTCTGATTTCCCCTTACCTGCTGTTGTTTGGGAAACTTTTGAACACCATGCTATTGGCATGTGCAGACTGGAACATTTTTACCCTTTTTATTATTCTTTGAAGAAGATGCAGTGTTACAGTTAGAATGTACAGAAACTTGTGGAGCAGCATTGCATACACTCATCTTCTCTTTTCCTTTCTTACTGGGGGCTTGGATCTCTATAGGTGCACTCATTGTTTTGTGTTCTTTCTCAACTGCTGTGCACTCACAGTCTCTATTTTGAATCTGATCTTCTTTAGATTCAGGACTGTTATCAAGGATAGGATCTACAGTAGTCATAGACTCATCTAATGGTTCATTGACAAGCCTGTCAGCCACTTCACTCATTGGATGGATGTATTTGTTGTTGTATGGAGGTGGAGTAGCTCTGTATCCTATGCCTTCTTTGGGATGAACCTGAGATTTTACCCTATCTTTAAATTGAACTTCCATTAGGTGTTCCAGCTTTTGATTTGCCAATTTGAAATTACCTAGATCTATATTGACAGATTCTACTTTCTTATTAGCCTCAAACACCTTTTGTTCAGTCTCTTCTACCTTTTTATTTAAGGATTCTATTTTCTTATTTAGCTCCTTTTTCTCCCACTCATGATATGTTCTATCATGTCCCATTTGAATCTCATTATCTTTATAGTCATTGATCTGTTTTTCAAGATCTTCTATGGCTTGCATGTACTCATATCTCCTCTCTTCCATCTTAGCTAGAGATTTGCACATGCTCTCATTATGATCTCTGTACTTTTTAACCATATTTTTGCATGATTGAGAGCAGATTTTAGAATTTACCTCAGATGGTAGTTCAGTGGAGGAGACATTTGATGTTTCTGCCATCAGAGCTTGATTTTGAAATTCTTCCTCTGTCTGATCACTCCAGTCAAACACATTGTCTTCTTGAGAGACAAGTGCTTGTGATGATGAAGCCTGATTAGCCTGTTGAGGCCTTGATGATTGTTGACTTTGAGATCCGCATTCTCTGGCAAAGTGACCAAGTTTATGACACTTGTAACACTCAACTTTGGACTTATCAAAGGCTGGTTTGCCTTCTGTTCTGGCTTGAAAGTTGGTCCTGCCAGTTCTTTTAAGAAACCTTTTGGCTCTCATGGTCAGCATTGCATGTTGCCACTTCAAATCCATCTCTTCAAGATCATCTTGATGAATCTGTTCTAGATCTTCAGCATTTAAAGCAAACAGTCCATCATTGACAACAAAAGCCTCATAGTGAGCTTCAGTAGAGTTGCCATCACCACCTGAAAAGGAATCACTGCCATTAGATTTTTCAGATGACAGAAGAGCAGTATTATGATTATAAGAAAGAGATTTCTTTTTAGTATCAATCTCAGTCTCAAACACTCTCAGACTGTTGTACAGATCATCCAGTTCTATTTCATTAAGAGTGTCTTTTGTTCTCCATTGTGCAGCATAAACTGTCCATTCTTCTCCAAGAGATCTGAGAAACTTTCTGTTGACTTCATCTTGATCCAGGCTGACTTTTGCACTTTCCAGTTCACTTATCAGTTTGTTGAACCTGTCAAAGATTTGAGTAAGGTTTTCATTCTTGCCACCAGAAAAGTTCTCATACTGCTGTTTTAAAAGATCCTTTTGATTTCTCTTGGTACTGGCATTACCAGCAAATCTTTTCTCTAAAGCATTCCAAAGAGAATGAGCAGTATAAAACTTTTTGAACTGATGTTGATAAGCATTAGGAATGGCTATTTGTAAAAGTGTAAGAGCTTTCACTTCATTCATTCTAGCCTTTCTTTCAAGTTCAGTTTTTGGAGGAGTTTTGACTGGTTTTCCCTCATCATCAAGTTCTGGATCAACTACAGGAGGAAATTCAACAGCTTCCCATATGGCATAATCAATAAATTGAATATGCTGTTGAATCCTGAGTTTCCACATCTCAAACTCAGTGGGCTTGAGCATAGGCACTTTGAGTCATTGCCCAGATCCACTGCTGCTATTATCAAATTCCATTGCAAAAGATTAAAAATTTAAAAGAAAGCTTTCGACTTTGAAAAACAAAGAACGACCTGTGGCTCTGATACCACTTGTCAGGATCTGAAACTAATTAACCAAGACTAACTGATTTGAATTTATCAGAGTATAAATCAATAATATTGCTTTGAATCAAAGTTTAATTAAGAAGTTTGCGGAATACAACTTAATTATTTTAACAAAATCTTTCAGAATCAATAGCAAATAAACAAAAGTAATAATCAAAAATTGCTTGTATTGCTGACTTCAATGATTACAATCACCTCTAATCTGTTTGATTAGACGAAGAACACAAACTGTTCTTAGGGTTTTACAACCTTAGAGGCTTATGAAAACTCAAACAAAAAGCAATTACAATCTTGAATATGCAGAAAAAGTCCTATACAATAGAAAGACCTATTCTATGTATTTATATTGCTTCTTGATTTGTTTCCTTGAAGAACTATGACTTCTCTGATAGTAGATATGCTGGAATCTTCGTGTAAATATCTTTTCCTGAATATCAGCACTTTCTGTTTATGAGACTGTTGAGCAGCTTGAATCACTTGACAACTTGAACAGAGCAGCTTGAGTTGTTTTACTCTGGAAGCTTGAACTTTTACACTGGCAGCTCGAGATTCTTCAACTAACAGCTTGAACTTTGTATTTACATATAAATTCTACTAACAGTTTGAGAAGTCTATCTAACAGCTTGAACTTACTTAGACTATTTCCCAACATTAACCTTTCAATCATGTTTTGTTCTTTGTTGTCGATCTTCAAAAGAACTTAACGAAGGAAATTCAGCGTTGTATTCTTCTGCTTGTCTTGAAGATGAAGGATCTGGCAAAACCATGTTGCATCAATCTAACGGTGGAGGTGGGTGAACTTTCTTTTCTTTGTGGATAATGGACAAAACCTTCTGGTAATATGGATGGAGATTTGGTGGCGGAGGTTTTTTACATGGGTTGGTGGAGGTTGGAGGTTTCGTTGGTGAATCTCCATAAATGACATAATAGTCATATTTACGTGATGATTCTCCAAGTAATCCACAAAAGGGTCTCCTTCTTCGTATCTTTTCCTTAGTTTCCTTTGAGATGGTTTATCTATCTTAGGCATATCTTCATCCATGGAAACTCTAAAATGTTCTTTCAAGCAATCTTCCCAGTTGCATATATCATAGAATATGTGGTTTGATGTAGGTAAGGCCGGTGAGACCATATTTACAGTAGGAAAGACAGATGGTGGCTCTGCTATTTGTGCGAGTGAAAACTTGACTTCCATTTGTCTATTTTCATGTCTGATGAAATCAAGAGCCATGGTGGTTTGTACCGGTGCTTGATGGATCTGTTCGTAATTCGTTATCCATTTTTCTGGTAAAGGTTTTACCAGTTCTTCTCTGGACAACTGCCTCGGAACATAGGTACATGTTGGTGTCGCTTTTGAGTCTATCTCAAGGAGTAAAGCATCCCTTGAGTTGTCTCTTCCTAGAACGATAATGTCTAGAGAGTGGTTCTGTACCCTGTATGCCATTTGGTAATGAAACGTTTCTTGAAACGTATTCACTTGTTGAGTGCCTCCGATCTGGATCTGAGCTTTTAAGGCTGTGCGCAGTGAGGGGTCATTCAATGACTTATTGAAGTTTGGGTAGAAAGTGACAAAGATTGTGCCAACATTCAAGGTAGTTTGGATATTACCAATACAAGCATGTGGGTACTCTACAAATCTGGTATCCACTAATGCTATCCTTGAAAAAGCCGGAAGGCCTTTTCTTCCATGAAACGTTAGAGCAAGTCAGATTGCTCCAAGGTGGATATGTGTGTAACATTGAGCTATACAGTGACGCGGGAGATCTGATGGGAGAGATAACGCAACTAAGTGTTCTGCTGAAGAGGCTGAGAGTTGGTAATAATCAAACTCTGAAGTTTGAAAAAGTTCTTTAACGACTTGATCGGTGGAAGATCCAACCAATTTTTTTACTCGTCGACTAAAAGAATTACTTCGTCTGGAAAATACACGGTAGGGGTGTACGTCTGGCATTTGGGTTAGGGGTATTCTTGATTCGTCTAAAACATAAGATATTTCATATAACTGATCTATCTTAGATGCAGATGAGGAGCGAAAACTGGATGATGACGGGGAGGAGGTAAACAATTCTGAACTCATAGTTTTGGCTTAGATTATATGATTTTAGGGTTATGTTTTTCCTTCAATGGTTTATATGGATGGGAAAGTAAATAAAGGTATATTTTTTTGTATTGTTGTTATTCTTATTCTTATTATCATTATTACTGTTACTATTGTTGTTGTTATTATTATTGTTATTATTATTCTTATTGTTATTACTATTATTATTGTTATAATTATTCTTTTTTTTTTTGTTATTACTATTATTATTACTATTATTGTTACTACCATGTTATTACTTTTACTATTGTTACTATTACTATTATTCTTATTCTTATTATTGTTATTAATATTACTATTGTCCTTATTATTGTTGTTATTATTCTTAATGTTGTTATTATTTGTTCTTATTGTTAATTTATTATTATTGTTGTTGTTATTATTATTGTTATTACTATTTTTATTATTGTTACTATTGTTGTTATTATTATTAATATTATTACTGTTATTATTGTAACACCCTGAATCTACTCTACAATGTCACGTAAATAACATGTCAACAAGAATATAATATAAGAATCCCTAACAAATCCCAATATGATCACTAGAAACCCCGGGGAACTTAAACTTTAATTTACATCATAAGTCAAGGTAAACCCTGTTTAATTTACATAATATCCGAAGTATATACAATTCACAAATTCGTACTGATCACCTGAGATTCACATTTTAAACACAATGGGTCAGCTAATGTTGGTGAGCAGGGGTTAGTAGTACAATTATTAAAAATCTCAGTAATAAAATATTAAACTCGAAAATAAAATTTAAACTCGGTAGTAAAGTGTTCAACAATCCATACTGAACAGTATATGGGATCCTACATGGATAACTCGTAATAGGTACTCATCCCGTGTGGAATAATCCACGTACCTAAATCCCTAGACTGCACAAAGCAGTCGTTAGGAGCTCAAAAGGGAGTTGGGAGCGACGCAATGTAACACCGTAACTCTAATTAACAATAATAATAACAATTTACAAAATTTCTAACAAAATTTTTGCATGACCTATTTGTAAAATCAACAAATCCATCCTTGTTAGACTTATTATTTCAATTTCTAGTAAATAACTTTTGTTTGTAATAATTTACTTTCTTTTATGTAAATGTTTATATAATATTTCAAGTTCAAAGACCATTTACATAATTTTCCCAAAGTCCCTATGGATACAAAAGTCATATGGGATGGAGGGATTCAGTTGAATGAAGAAATAATTTGCAGTTATATATTTTCTCTCAAGAGCTTTTCATCTTCTTCAACCTATAGAGTGTTTGCATTGATAAATGTAATTATGTGTTTGCTCTATGTGTCATGATTGTGTAACATCTTGGAAATCAAGCTTTCATTTGGTATCAGAGCTTGGAATTAGATTTCAACTTGGAGTTGTGTTAAAAAACGTAACCTGCTCTTCATCTACTTCTTCTCAAAGAGGTCCAAATCTCTAATATTTTGCTAAATATCATCTGTATTTTGTTTTAATCATCAAGAGTATTTTTATTGTGCAAACAACATCTTTTTCATGGAGTAAACAAGTTTTTTTTTACCATCTGTTCGCAAGTTCTATGAATTGAGTCTCAAATTTAACCAAAAATAACATCAACATTTGTGTTAAGTGCTTATTTATACCCAAATTGAATTACTTGAGACTTTTATTGAACATTTTTGTGATTTAAAACCTATTTTGTGTGAAAAATCTTGGAAAAATCGTGTAATACAGGAAATACTGAAACCATAAAACTTTTGGTACTTCAAGGTATCATTAGGTATATCTTTGTATTAGGCAAAAAGGTTTCTGGCCTTAAAACTTGTGCTGAAAGTCGCAAAAGGGTTTCCTTTTTAAAAGTTTCGGTAAAAGTCCAAGATTTTGGTACAAGGTTTGTGTACAAGTATTGGTCAAAGGTTTCGGCATATAAAAGGTTTCAATGGGTTTCTATACTTAAAGAGTTTCAGTAGAAGTGAATACCGAAACATACCAAAAAAATCCAAGGTTTCAGTAACTTCTTAAAAGGTTTCGGTAATCAAGGTTTCTGGAGGTTTCGGTGCATGCAAATACCATGACCTCAAAGTTTCGGTAATATTGAAACGTTTCAGTAACTTGAAGAGGTTTCCGTAATATCAAAAGGTTTCGGTGATTTCTAAGGGCTTCGATACCTACCGAAACTCTTGAAAGGTTTCGGTAAACCTTCAAAGTTTCAGTAATCATCAAAGTTTCGGTACACCTTAAAAGGTTTCGGTACCTATCGAAAATCTCTAAAAGGTTGCGGCACTCATTTAAATCACGGTAGTATTACCGAAACTGGTAAGATTTCATTATTTTTCAAAAATTTTTGAAATTTCTTCTAATCTTTTCAAGGTTGCAAGTTTTAATTCTTACGAAAAACAATCATCTCCAAGTTTCCGATTTTAAGATCTTATTTTCAAAAAAAATCATGGCAAATGAGGTTTCGGCATCAGCGAAATTTTTCAAAGGTTTAGGCATTACCGAAACTTTTCCATCAGATGGTGAGACGAGTGACGTACATTCTGAATACAAATTTGACTTAATCAACGATTTAAAACTTCTCACCAAAAAATATCGTTCTCTAGAACATAAAATTTTGCTTGAAAAGGAAAAGGCCCACACTTTTGAAAAATGGTTGCTAAAAGCGTAAAGTGAAAACTCAAAAAGGACATGATCAAGATTAATGATATGAATTTTTCATTTATTAAAACTTTAAATAAAACTCAAGAAGAAAACAATTCATTGAAATCTAAGCTTTCTGAAGTGTCAAACAAATTTGAATCCATCTCGTGTGAGAACTCTAAGAATGAACAAAAGTACAAAATGACTTCCGAAGAAGGAGTGGAGTTGTATGCCAATGTAAAAAAATTTTGAGGATGAATTTTTGAATGTGGTCAAACTGATCAGACCATCCACATGAACAAACCAAAAGAGACTCGTTTCTATCATTCTAATGAAGGTATTGGGTATGAAAGTCCCAAAATTCTCAACAAGGTATCAAACATTTTACCTACCTTGTATGATTACAATTACATGGGATATGGTTTTAAGGCAGTTTTTCATCGTTCAGCAGAAGATGCCTTACTATTTATTTAAGCATTCACAACAATTAATTGATCATTCACATCACTTATTTGATCATTCACAAAAATTATTTAACTATTTATAATTCTTCTACACTTATTTGATCATTTACAACACTTATTTGACCATTCACAATTCTTTAACACTTATTTGATCATTCACAACACTTATTTGACCATTCACAATTCTTTAACACTTATTTGATCATTTACAATACGTATTTGATCATTCACAAGAATTATTTGACCATTCACAAGAATTATTTGACCATTCATAATATTTAATTGATCATTCACAACAGTTATTTGATCATTCACATTAATTATTTGACCATTCACAGTATTTATTTCATCATTCACAATACTATTTACACTTTTCTACACTTATTTGATCACTCACAACATTTTTTTGATCATTCACAAGAATTATTTGACCATTCACTCTTCTTCTACACTTGTTTGATCATTCACAACAATCATTTGACTATTTACATATCTTCTACACTTATTTGATCATTCACAACACTTATTTGATCATTCACAAGAATTATTTGACTATTCACAACTCTTATTTGATCAATTAAGTGTTGTGGATGAACATTTCATAAGTATTAAGAATGGTCAATTAATTCATGTGAATGATCAAATAAGTGTTGTGAATGATCAAATAAATACTGTGAATAGTCAAATAACTATTGTGAATGATCAAATAAATGTTGTGTGAATGATCAAATGAGTGTAAAAGAAGTGTAAATGGCTAAATAATTCTTGTAAATTATCAAATAGGTGTTGTGAATGATCAAATAAATACTGTGTATGATTAAATAATTCTTGTGAATGATAAAATAAGTGTTGTGAATGATCAAACAAATACTGTGAATGGTCAAATAATTCTTGTGAATGATCAAATAAGTGTAGAAGAAGTGTAAATAGTCAAATAATTATTGTGAATGATGAAATGAATACTGTAAATGGTCAAATAATTAATGTGAATGATCTAATAAACACTGTGAATGGTCAAATAATTCTTGTGAATGATCAAATAAATGTCACTACTACAAAATGAATCTAATGCGACACTTTTGATGTAACACTTATGACAAATGTTGCTTTTATTATAAATTTAGTTATAAAGCAACACTTTTACGATAAATGTTGCATATAATGATTTAATGCAACACTTTTTAAAGTGTTGCAATTTTTATTAAAAAATGTAACACTTTTTAAAGTGTTACAATTTTCAATAAAAAATGTTACACTTTTTAAAAGTGTTACAACTTTTATTATAAAAATGCAACACTAATTTAAAGTGTTGCATTTCAAATGTAAATATGTGACACTTTTTAGAAGTGTTGTATTTTAAAAAAAAAAGTTAATACACATATATAAATTTTTATTGTGTTGTAATTTTTTTTAATATAAAAAAATAATACAATTTTATTTCTTAGACGTGTTAGAATTACTATTACATTTTAAATACAAATACTTAATTTAAAGTTTTTTACTATTTTATAAAAATAAAATACGAAAATATATATAAAAGATCATGCATAAAATAAAGATTCACAAACTTGAAATTTAAATTACCATTTTAATTAAACTTCAAAAATTATTTAAGTTGATATAACAATTTAAACTATTTAAGTTGATAAAGAAAAGAATAACAATTTAGCAACTAAAAAACTTACAAATCTACATGGAAATTAAAATTTAAAATTTCACTTCCAAAAAATTAAAAAGCAGCCTTAAAAAAATCAAAGCAAAACAAATTATACCCTCCCTTAAACCCGACGGTTCCATTCCCTTCCAGCTTTATACAGTTTCTTCCTCGCAACCGTTCGACCTCCGGCGACGCGTTCGATTTCGCATTGTGAGATTTGCGATTCTCCTATTCTTGAGGTATCCTGTCTCTGTCTATTCGTTTCTACTCTTCGATTTCCCAATCTAAGATTTATGTGTTCATGTTTCTGATTTCATTCTCGTTCTCGTTTCTGGTTCTGTTGATCGATTCCAGCATTACTTGGTCATGGGTATGGAATCGATTAGTAGTAATTTTTTCAATCTGAGATCTTTACGTGTGTTATGGAATTTTAAATTGCATGTGACGCTAATATTCTTCTATTTTTTGCGTTGCTAGTCAGCTTCTAGTCTATGCAGGTTTAAGCTTCTATCTGTTCTTGTAGTTTCTTGTATTGTTATTTAGGCCCTTGTGTGTTATTGTTTATGTTAAATTTTAAAGGTGTTATGTGTTAAATTTTTGATTGTCTATTTTGGGATTGATTCATCTCTATATGCTAGAATTAACTTGGTCCCCTTCCATCTAGTTTATTACAGTAACAACAAACAACAGAGTATATTTGTGTTTTGTGTGTGTTGATCAGTCCGTAACTTGGACCGAGAATGAATCTTTGAATGGCTTTTTTGGCCTAATATGATTGTTTGATCAATGTCCAATATAAAGTTAATTGCTTGATCATTTATAATGATTAAATTCGCAAATTATCCTTCAGTGGTTGCTGCTATATAACAATTAAACAGAAAGTTACAGAGTGTGGTGTCCGTAGCTCAGCCATAGGCTGAGTCTCGGGACTGCAAATGTCCTATAACTCACCATTTATCACTCCCTCAACTCATCAATATTCAATTCCTTAACTCACAAATAATTTAACATTTCATCCTATGTAATTATGTTGCATTTGTGTGCGTGTTATGTGAGTCAAGATAAGCCAACATCCCTTAACTGAAAACAAAACATAACGTTGATGGGCTAACCGTAAGTCAGCCTTGCTGAGTGCCGGTATGTTAGAAGTTCAGTAACTCATAAATATCAAGTACCTCAACCCGCAAATCACTTAACATTTCATTCTATGCTTAATCTACAAAAATGTGGGTGTGCTTGTGGTTTTAAAATAGAATTTCCAGCAGCATTTGATAGCAATATTAGCACAGAATCATAATGTGTTGATGTGTGCGTTGTTAATTATCGATAACTCAGCAATAGGCTGACTTACGGGACTATTAAAGTTCATTAACTCATAGAAATCAATCCCTTAAGTTCTATATAATTAATAATTCAATGTGTTAATGTTCGGGTGTGATTTGGGGCTGCAAAACAGAGAGAAACATCACAGCAGATACAATATATAACTTTTTTTTTCTCTGAGTCCACACATGCATTATCACACCTCTTTGATGCTAACTAACTTCAGGTTCTTGGAGCTATAAAAAATCATAGAGAGTGGATGTGTATACCTAGACGATTGCCTTAGTTTGAAAATGGAGTTATTGAATTCCTTAATGTTGCATTTGCAAAGACGGCAAGGGGAGGGCAGATTAATTATCCTTGCAAACAATGTCAAAATCGTTACTGGTTTCGTAGAGATGAAATTTTTGATCATTTAAAAGGACAAGGATTCGTAGAAAACTATTATGTGTGGGTTTTCCATGGAGAAGAACCTTCGCTAACAAGATCTATCATAAATGATAGCACACCAATTATGCAAGATGATCTCGATGAGTTATTGCATGATAGATTTAGGGGTGTTGAAGAGGAAACAAGTAGGGTGCAACAAGGTTCAAACGAAGAAGAAAAAAGTTTTATAATTTATTGGAGGAGGGGAAACACGAGTTATTTCCACGGTGTAAAAATTTTTCGAAGCTATCTTTCATCGTTAGACTGTTTCTATACAACGACGCTTCATGGGCTTATCAACGTGGCATTTGATGATCTCTTGCAACTTTTAAGAGAGATGATTCCAGAGGCAAAACTTCCAACTAACTTTACTCAAGCCAAAAATATTGCAAATAATTTAGGGATTGATTACAAAAAGATACCTGCATGTCCGAATGACTGTATGCTATATTGGAAAGAGAATGAACATTTAGATGTGTGTTATGTGTGTCACGCCTCTAAATGGAAGCAAACAGAAGAGAAATAAGGCAGCAAACACAGTACGGAACCTTCCAAAGAACAATTAAAGGTACCTGCTAAGGTGGTGTGGCATTTTCCTTTGAAACCAAGGTTGCAGAGACTTTTTATGTGTTCAGGAACAACTAAATATATGGTATGGCATCATGATGAACGTCCTAAAGATGGAAATTTAAGACACCCTGTAGACGGCCAAAGCTGGAAGGAATTTGATTCTTTGTATCCTCATTTTGCAAAGGAACCCAGAAATGTGAGGTTAGGATTGTCTAGTGACAGATTTAATCCATTTCGAACAATGAGCATTGCCCATAGCACATGGCCTGTGGCGTTGGTTAATTATAATTTTCCACCGTGGATGTCATTGAAACCAGAGTACTTTATTTTGTCTATGTTAGTACCCGGACCCGAATCACCTGGTAATAATATCGATGTTTACTTGCAACCTTTAATTGAGGACTTAAAAGAATTATGGGTTGATGGGCTGGATTCTTATGATAAATCAAAAGACGAGACACTCAAAATATATGCAGCCTTGACGTGGACCATTAGTGATTTTCCGGCCTATTCAATGTTATCAGGGTGGAAAACAAAAGGAAATTTGCATGTCCATGTTGTAATCATGAAACTAGTTCATTGTACTTAAAACATAGTCGAAAGACATGTTATATGGATCATCGCAGATTTCTAGACACACAACACCCCTGGCGACGTAATAAAAGTGCTTTCAATGGGGAAGTTGAGGAGAGGATTCCTCCCAAACCCTTAACAAGTGTTGATGCATTGAGAGAGTTATCCGATTTTCAGAATTTGTTTGGGAAGAGTCGAAAGAAAAAAAATGATAGCTCTTGTCCATGGAAAAAAAGGTCAATATTTTTTGAATTGCCATATTGGCAGTTTAATGCATGCCGACACAATCTTGATGTGATGCACATAGAAAAGAATATATGTGAGACCTTGATTAGGACTTTGTTGGATATTAGTGGGAAGTCAAAGGACCATGTAAAAGCTCGGTTTGACCTTATGGAAATGGGAATTAAAGAGAAGCTTCAACCAGAACTTTCTAAGGATGGTGAACATGTTTTAATCGAGAAAGCATGTTTTACTATGTCTTCAAAGGAAAAAAGAAATATTTTGTCGTGTTTTGAAGGAAACAAAGTTGCCTTATGGGTGTGGATCAAATATTGCACGTTGTGTACATTCTTCAGAAAAGAAAGTTTTAGGTTACAAGAGTCATGATGAACATATCTTATTACATTACTTGCTTGAAGTTGCAGTTAGAAAATCATTACCCAAGCATGTTGCACTCCCATTGATGAGGCTGGGTGGTTTTTTTCGAAGCTTGTGTATCAAGGTAATTAAGCCCCAAGACCTTGATCGTATACAAGTAGAAATAACTGAAACTTTGTGTGAACTTGAGAAAATATTTTTGCCGGCTTTTTTTTTGATATAATGGTACACTTACCTATTCACTTAGTAAACGAAGTTTGGCAAGGTGGACCCGTGCAGTATAGATGGATGTTCTTTATGAAAAGATATTTATGTAAGTTGAAGTCATATGTGCGGAACAAGAATTGACGAGAGGGATCAATAGCAGAAGGATATTTAATCGAAGAATGTTTGACTTTTTGCTCGCATTATATGCATGAAGGAGTAAAAACAAGATTGAATAAGAATACAAATGATGATAATTATATGGATAACATAAATGGATCTAGTGGAGTAGTATTTGTGAATGGTGGTCATCCTTTGGGAGGTAAAAAAACTCAGAAAAGGAAAGCTTTTTACTTTAGATATTCAGGTAAGTGAACTAGCACACCGTTATGCATTGTTCAATTCTGATTGTGCAGAGCTTAACAAGTATATCAAGTAAGTAAGCCATTTAAAGTCTCTATTTCTAAAGTATTATATAAGTTATGTCTCTATATAAATTATTTCATAACTAATACATACGTTTTTTTGTCAATAACATGATTGTTTAATGTAGTGAACACCAAGTTTATATTGATAGCCAACCAAGAAAAAGTAGATGGACACGAGCACAAAACCATAGTCATCAGTTTTCTAACCGGTTGAAAGACAAAGCAATTAACAGTAACGTCCAAAATCATATCTTTTGGTTGGCTAAAGGACCTAGTCCAACGTCCAAAAGATATAAAGGGTATTATGTCAACGGCTATAGGTTCCATACGAAATCACGCGATGCTAGATGCAAGACTCAAAATAGTGGTGTTTCATTTACGGCTTTAACTCCTAGTTTTGCAAGCTCTCGAGACAAAAATCCAATTCTTGGGAATGTTGACTATTATGGAAGAGTTTTAGAGATAATTGAACCCAATTATTGGTCAAAGTTCAAAGTCGTATTGTTTCGTTGCGAGTGGTACCAAGTTGAGAAAGATGACTATGGTTTAACTTGTGTTAATTTCAACAAAGTTTGCTATTCATATGATCCTTTTGTCATGCCATCCCAGGTGCATCAGGTGTTCTATGTGCCAGACCCTATAGAAGAAGGTTTGCATTTTGTTGTCAATAAGGTGCCTAGAGATCTTTATGACTTTGAGGTAGAAAATGATGAAAATGTTGGTGACACATATTGGTGTAAGCCCAATGTAGATAAATCCGGTTCATTGGCACAAGTAGGAGAGGATGAGATTCAGTTGTTAAGAAAAGATATGCCTCCCCTTAAGGTTAACGCAAGGACAAGTTCAGTTGAGGTGGAGGAAACTAATAACCAAAGTGATGAGTCTGATTATGATGATACATTATGGGATTGGATGCAAGCAGATGAAGATGTTGTTGATGATATCTAATAATAGTTATGTGTTTATAATTTAGTACGGTCATTTAAAAGTTCTCTAACTTTTTTTATATGACTTTTGTGGGCATCAAAACTGAAGTTATTTTCTTGAACCCACCAGGTGGGCAACATCATTATAGCTGCTGTTGTACATCATATCAATTGATGTTGATTTTATGAATTTTTTGCAGGTCACTGATGCGAAACAAAAACAAGAAATATCAAAGACCACAAAGACATTTGAATGATTATGAAATGAGTAAAATGCAAAGGGTTCAAGAGAATCAAGATAGATTACGAGAATTGGGAATTACAAATATTGCCAAATCTTTGAAAAGTTTGGTAGAAAGCCGAAAAAATAACAAACGCAAGGAGAAACCAATGGTTACTAAGGAGAGAGATGGAGAATATATTCCAGAGTTTGGTGGTGATGGTGAGGGAGATCACGAAAAAGAAGTTGCTACAAGTGTTGAAGGCCGTCAAAAGGTATCCATATTTGCAAATGCTTTGTGTTTCATTCTTATAAAACTTATTCTCTAATAAATATGCAACTTTCTATAGTATCTCAAATGACTTTTGATCTTAATACAAACTTATTAACATTCTGATTTTTAACAGATTTTGCACAAAAGAGCATTCTTTTATGCGAAAATTGCATAATCTAGCAACAAACTTTTAAATGGTATCGGTTTTTAATGGAAGTTTCACAACACATCAAAAACCTTCTAAAAACATCATTTCTATATAAACATTACACTTCTCATTGCTAATTTGCATTGTTCACTCGTTAAAGTACTATTCTTTGCATAAAATAGCAAGAAACATTCATTTGATGTCGGATTTCAATAATTCTTTTTGCAACACATCCGGAATCCTTTAAAAACATCATACTTATATAAATATTTCATCATTCATTGTTTTTTCCAAATTCTTATTGTTTCATTCTTATAAAAATTATTCTCTAATAAATGTGCATCTTTCTACAGAAACATCATGCACAATATATTGCACCAATGTCGTTGAATAGATATTCTAATTTAGTAAAGAAACAACGAGTGGCTGCTGCTCCATCTGTCTCTCGTATGTTAGAAATTGAGGAAGTTTGTCATCAGAATGGAGACCGTGTTGATTCCATTAAAAGGAAAACAAAAGCAATGACGATGGGTGAGTTAATCTTGAACAAGAAAGGGTCACTAATGGGCAAGGAGGCGGTCAAACATAATTTAGTGAAGCCTAATTGTGTCATAAGAAGAAATTATTTCTTGTCGATGAAGATGAGGATGTTGGGAGCCCTCAAGGTATGGTTAGTCATTCTAAAAACTAATTCAATTATTCGAAATGAACTCTCATATTCTTATGCTTCTTTATGTTTATAGACATGGATAGATCATATATGAAAAAAGATGGTGATGGAGATGCTCCAAATAAATGGGATGATTTATTATTTCAAGGTACATATCTTTACGTTATGTTTTCTACAATTTTTTATGGAACCATGTGAAAACCACCCCTTACATATCCATATCCTTGAATTAGGTACTTTATCTTAATGTCTTTATTTGATTATCATCTAAGTGTAATGATTATGAATCATGCACATATATATATATTGATCACACATTCTTGTTCTATGCACTAATTTGATGTCATCATCTAGATTTTATAAGCCATGAATTTTATTTAAATAATCACACACATATATGTTCATTCATCTATATTTAATGTCATTTTGTGGGTTTATGTGTGTATACGACTACTGGTTTTTAATTTAAATTATCACACTACCAAGACTTGTGTTTTTGACTTATATCTGTGGACTGTTGCTGAACACACATCCGATCTCGGTTCTCTCCTTTATTGTATGCCTACTTAATACATATGAAATAACAGAAGGAAAGCTGCTGAACTTGTTTGTGTCGCACACACTGCACACACATACTTATTTTATGCAAAGGAAAATGACATGGTTGTTGTGTCCTGTTTTCTGTTTATACATCGACACACACACACACATTGAACACACATCAGAGATTTGAATTAAAGAAGAAAAGGTTGCAGCTTGCTTTTGATCACACAACATCCAAGATTAATGTTAAAATAGAAAAAGGATATAAATGGGCTGTTGCTTTCTGTTTTCTGTCTATACAGCTACATACATTCGAGATTTATACATATATATGTTGTTGAACCATATATATACATATATATATATATATATATATATATATATATATATATATATATATATATATATATATATATATATATATATATATATATATATATATACATATATATATATATAGAGGTGGGTTCATGCATTGAAGAACCTCCATGCACCACCACAAATGCATCACAATTCCCCCGTAATGCATCATTATTTCCACGTGATGCATCAAATTCTCCCGTGATGCATCGATTTCTACATTATTTCCATGTGATGAATCAAATTCCCGCGTCATGCATCGATTTATATGTGATGCATTTCAGTTTTTCTAGCGATGCATTGTGTTTCTCCAAGATTCTTCGATGCATACGGTTCTTATATATATATATATATATTCATTCGAGATTTATATATACATATATAGGTTGTTGTTTCTGTTTCTATTTGGAAATTATGGACTGATGTTGTTTAACCTGTCACGCACACAACACACATAATTGAATTCTGTTTTTGACAGATATATACATCCGAGAGTCACTCTTGGTTCTTCTCACAACACACACATAATTTAACTCTGTTTATATTGTTGAGGTTAAGAGGGGCTGCTGTTTGTTGATTAAAACAACCGAGATTTGAACCATTTAGGTGAATCTCGGATCTTATTTTCCATGCAAAGCACACACACTCAACTAGGCATTTAACTTTCTGTTTTCACTTAATTCCAGCAATGATTCAGTAGCATTTAGGAGTGTTTGATTCTCTAAAAGATGATTAAATTACATATGTACGCAAAATTTTCCATGGCCGAAGGCATTGGCCTTCTTGGCCTGTTCTTGTTGATGAAAAACAGAATAGAAAACGCATATGGACAGGAATTTCATCAGAATAGAAAACGCATATGCACAGCAACTTATATAAAAATTTTAGAACTTTCTTTTACATTTTGCAATTGTAACACATAGTTTAAAGGGTTAGTACCTAGTTTGTGGCCTTAATATTCTTTTCCATCTTACTGACAGATGAGAATGACGACGCTTGTGGAGAAGAACTAGGTGCTCAACATGATGTGAATGCAGTAGACATTGAGCGGATGATTTCTGAAAATAATCTGAATGGGATAGAAGATGATGATAGTGAGGATGATTTGGAAGCTGATGATGATGAACTTGTTCAACAACAACTTGAAGACCACCAACCACGAAAACATGCAGGTACTTTCCAACTAAATTCATAATTTTACCAAATTTTAAAATTTGAAATGATATGAGCAAGGAATCATGAATATCAAACACTTATTAGGTTGAAATGAAAGTCATAGTCTCATTAATTCTCTTTTATTCATTTCTATACATTGTGTTAATTATAGCAACCAATTTTGAGTTTTCTTCTTTAACAAGTTAAGACCTAAATCTTTCAAAAGTATATCAAATGACTATTCAAATTAATACAAAATTATTAACATTCTGATTTTTGACAGATTTTGCACAAAATAACAATTTTTTTTGCCAAATTTGCATAATCTGGCAACAAACTTTTAAATGGTGTCAGTTTTTAATGGATGTTTCACAACACATCAAAACCATTCTAAAAACACCATTTCTATATAAACATTACACTTCTCATTGCTAATTTGCATTTTCACTGGTTAAAGTACTATTTTTTGCATAAAATAGCAAGAAACATTCATTTGACGTCCAATTTCGACGAGACTTTTTGTAACAAGTCTAAAATCTTTAGAAAACACAAATATATAAGCACATTTCATCATTCCTTTGTCTATCATACTTTTCGGCATTAAAATATTAAAAGTTTGTTTAAAATTGAAATGAACTTTCAATTGAAATTCTAATCACATAAAAAGTTGAAAATTTAGCAATCTCTACTACCAAGAAAAGAGGGAAAACAATGATGCATGGCATACATGTGCACAAATTGAATGAATGTGAGGTCATCATATGCAATGAATATGGACAACCCATTGGACCTGCAATGGAGGAGAAGGATAATGTAGGACGATTCTCACGGTTTTGGGTACAATAGCTCGCAATTACAATTATGCACCATTGACTTATAATTGATGGCACAAAGTGCCACACAAGGAGAGGATGTGGGAGTTTGTGTTGGTAATGTTTTAAGTGTTTTATTTCCCTTCTACTTATGAACATGCTTCCTTTAGCTTTTTGTTGAAATACTATATCATTTAAAGGAAAAATACGACGTACCTGTTGATGCTAAATCTTGGGTGTTGAAATCTATTGGAGCTTTATGGAGGGGATACAAATGTAGACTCAAGAAAAAACACTTTTACAGTGTTAATGAAAACAAATCAAGGTGGAAGAATCGACCTAAAAGTATTCCAGAAAAGGATTTTTTGGACTTGTTAAGCCTGTGGAACATGAAAGAAGTGAAGGTAAATTTTTAATGATTACTTTACTACACATAGTTGTCTAAAATAAATTGATGTCCCTTTCATGATTGTAACATCCGGCATTAATCCAGGTTAGCAACTATGACCTAATCAGTATTTAATAGCCAATTATAACCCAATCAGTGGTCATTAGAAATTAATCAAAGTGATTAACAATGTTCATGAAGAAATTCAACTCAATTAGAATCAAATTCATCGGTGCGATGAATCGGCAAATCAATTAATCCGATCGATTTACGATATGATGGATTAATGCAACTAAGTTCATAATTAAATTATGATTAGTGACACTAATCATACACTAATACAAGTACTTAACATTAATTATGTAAGACTAAAACAATTCTTAAAACAATGCATCCAAAAGTGTTTATGAAATTACAAGAAAAGGGAAAAACAAGAATACATTTCTATATACTTTTATACAAAAAAAAAATGAAAATATACCAAAACACCTCACATAGGACGGCCCTCTCAAAGCCAAAAACCTTCAATTTTTGGTGTTCTTGAAGTATTTCAAGTGTTATTCATATTTTGAAGTGTTCTTGGTGCAACTTTTGCAAGAGTTTCAACTTCTTCTCATTTGCATTCTTATAAAACATCAAAGTAAGTAAATACTAACTTATTTCATCTTATATTTATGTTTATATAAGTCTTACATGATATATATAATCACAAACTACAACAAGTTTCATAAAAACTCAAGTTTATAAATCACTAGTTTTGTTTTTAAGTTGTTTTCTTCGAATGTGTTTATAAATATATAAACACATAATATAAGTGTAAATATTATGAAAACAAGCTACATAAATGTGTTTTATAACTTTTATACAAGTATTCTTTGAATAAACAACAAGAATCACTAGTTATTTCAAGTTTATGAACTACGGAATTTCGACAGAAAAGTTGCATCGACTTTGAAAAATCATAACTAATTCATAACTTAACAAAATGAGTTGATTCTTGTCTCAAAAGTTAGATCTATGTCTTAACTAAAAATCTGAAAGTTTTCATAATTTATTATGGAGTTTAGAACCCCAGATATTATATAAGAACCCGAAAGTTTGACAGCTAAAAAATGGCCAACATAGGGTTTTAACAAGCTTTTTCCCTAACCTAAACACCTCGAAAAATGACTGTTCTTGACTTTAAAAATTCTTTGTATGTAGTAGTTTAATGTCCAAGAAAACCAAAGCCTAAATCGTTTTGGATCTTGGTAAAAAACAGCCTCAAAGTAGGCCGAAAAACCTACGATATATATATATATATATATATATATATATATATATATATATATATATATATATATATATATATATATATTTATATATTTATATATATATATATATAGGCCGAAAAACCTACGATATATATATATATATAAATATATATATATATATATATATATATATATATATATATATATATAAACTTGACGTTTAAGTGGGTTTTATTTATAAACTTGTAATGTTAGGTGATTTAAGACATAAAAACCTATATATACAGATTATCATATATGAGAGTTATTAAGTCCGTATTATCACTTAGAACTCGATTAAACATGCCCGATGCATCAACCATCAAAGAACGTAAACTTGCATTTTACGCAAATGTTTTGCCATCACACGCTCGGTGAGTCCTCATAGCCTTATTTTCACTATCTATTGGGGTGGAAATACCTGCACTATTTTCATATGGACATCAAAACTGTTTAGTTCTTATTGTGTATTACATGTGTGGATCCATCAACCCTCAAATCATGAACCGTTAATTGCATTTATTTGTAAGCGCGAATATATTGTGGATAGATATATCGGGAGTCATGTCTCCCATTCGGCTTAGTCTTAATCGGCTAACGGCGGGATGCATATATATTTAACACACGGTATTACGTATGGGAATACTGCACACGGAAAACTCATTTAGTTAAGCTTCGGTTGCATGATGGTATGTGTAATACATACATGGAATTTATGCTTTATAAATTCAACTCATCTGATAATGTCCATACAACTGGTCTTTTTGCATGAACCTATAAGCTCACCAACAATTTTGGTGATGCATTTTAGCATGTATTTTCAGGAAATTAAGGCAAGTGCACCGCATCGGAATTATTTTCAAGCTTCCGTACTTTTGGAGTCGCATTCATTTTCAAACCATCAGAGATTTATGTGCATTATTTTGATTAATTTAACTATGTATTTAAATCTCTGTATCTTGCGAACTAATCTTTATCATTTCAGGCTATGTAAACCATTTCTATATTTTAAAGTTATATCGATGTATTTTTGAAGCGTCCATATAGTGGTCGTTCGTTATGATTATGGTTTTGCTTCCGCGACGTCACGCTTCGTTGCCAACCGGGTTAACAGGGTGTGACAGATTGGTATCAGAGCCATAGTGATAGTGAACTAAGTTGCATTAGTACCCTAGACTATAACTGCACTTAAGTTTTACTGATTTTTGAAAAATATTTTGTAACTAACTAAAAGACTATAAACGGACCTTGATAGCAGAAAACATGTCGAACAACACCATCATCATCGTGTCCGATTCTGAGGATGAGTACACCCCCATGAGCCCCGAAGTCACGGAGGTTTTCACCGAAGAATATCCGTCTGAAGAAGAGGACGCCTTCGAGGAGCCAATGGAGAAATCTGAAGAGGAGCCCATGGAGGAGGAAGCCATAGAAGAAGACAAAACTGGAGAGGATCCACCACCCCCGGTGATCCCCTCCTACACCCCATATCACCCGGAGGTTCCATCATTCACACCATACCGTCCCCACCCCAACGGCCCAAAAATGTTATTTACACCCCGCAAGAAAGTTTTCATGTCGAGACGGGAGACTATTCCCATCCCAACTCCCCAACCTAGTCCACCACCACAACAACGATGGGCAAACGCCCGAAGATGGGGTTGGATGCCCGACACCCTCCAAGAATGGAGGCGGGAGGAGGAATCCCCTCCCACTTTGAGATCGGAGAACCATCCTCTTCACCTACCCCATCACTCACCCAAGAACCCGCCAAAGAGAACATACCACTCCTGGTAGCACGGTCTTAAAGGCATGACCTCCAAGTGCGGTTGCTTAACCAAGACATTGGAGAGATGACCGCTCGTTTAGAGCAGGAGGAGTTACAAAAATCCAATCTATATTGGGCCAACCAGCACGCCCTCGCCATCCAACAGGCCGGGCTAGATGAGCTCCGGCAACGATTAGTCGAGAGCGAGGCCCGTAATGAGGAGCTGACTCAGCGCCTCAATGCATTGGAAAAGGGAGAGACCCCCGATCACTCCCACACCTAGTACCCTCCCCTCTATATTTGTAATGTTAGGAAATTATTATGTAATAGTGTAGGACTAAAATTTTTGGGTAATAACCCACCCCAATGTAAGAAAAATATGAATGATTAATGATAATTGCGAGTTACTTACGAATCTGTGTTTGATGATTATAGAACTGTGCCTTAAGAAAAATTTAAATCTTTAAGACTCAACTTCTTACACTATGCTCTTTTCTTTAAACTTTAAGATAATGCCGCCAAAGAGAGCTATGAACATCGCCGAGATAGAACAACTGGTCGCACAACGAGTGGCAGCAACTATAGCCACCAATGAAACCAACAGAAATAGCACCGCGAACGGCGACGGAGGTGCTAGTCGCAACACGGGAGGATCTGATTCAACCCAGAAAGGGTGTGGAATCAAAGGATTCTTAAGTTGTAAGCCTCGATACTTTAACGGGAATCAAAGGATTCTTAAGTTGTAAGCCTCGATACTTCAACGGAACTGAAGGTGCTGTCGGACTAGTTCACTCGTTCGAGAAATTGGAGTCGGTGTTTCGTGTTAGTGGTTGCATCAAGGATGAGAAGGTCAAGTTCGCCACCCACACTCTTCAAGATGGTGCCTTGACATGGTGGAACTCATATGCCCAGTCTGTGGGAATCGATACAGCTTATGATAATAACAGATCTAGGTGAATCACAACATTAACACACAAATCTCTTTTATCGAATGATTGAATTTGCTCTCAACATGAAAAACAAAGATGAAAATGGCAAACTCTTAGAAAATTCCTATGGAATTTTCCTATTTATACTAACCTAATATCTAACTATCATCTAATTACATGATTGACCCTAGACTTCTATACTTACAATTATAATTGTTTTCATCTCTATATATTTGTTCCTAACAATCTCCCCCTTAGAGATGAAAGCAATTTTTCAATCAAAGTTCAAAGCAGGAACTTTACACAGAAACTCTAAACAAAGTAAATATCTTCAAGATTTTAAAAACTTGATCTTCAAAACTTTTCCCTTTTCTTATCTATTATCTTTGACTCGTCAAATAAACTTTCTTCTTTCTTCTTCATTGACTCTCTTTGATCTTCATATCTCTTCTTCTCTGATCTTTTCTTTTCTTATGAACAAACTCTCCCCCTTGAATGATGAATAAAATTTGATTCTTTCCCTTGATCAATCAAAGACAACATATCATCTTTCATCTTGAACTCTTCGGCAGTTTTCATAATTGTCTTCAGCAGTTGTTGCAATTGTCTTCAAACTATTTAGCAGTTGTCTCTGAAATACAACTTTTCTCCCCCTCATGATGATCATAAGAATTATGAACATCATGCAAAATCTTCAGAGACACAGATGTAGTGAAATTACAATTTCAAACATGAATACAGACAGAAATACAACAACAATTACAACTCAGAAATATTACAAATTTTCTCTCTCCCCCTCAAAATGAAATCCTCTCTTTCAAATATGTCCTCTCCCCTATTCTGAACAAATTTATCACTCCCCCTCAAATGGATACTCTCTCCTTACAGAAACAAACAAAGTCAAAGCTTTTCAACTTGACTTGAGAAAAATGTAACACATCCACTCATAAGTTAGCGAGTCCAGGTCCACATAGGATTCCTGTTTGCACAATAGACATAATCTATGTGACCTATTTTCAGCGCTGGCGTGATGTTAACACTGGTAGGATTTCCAAATATTTATCGTGAAATCCTTAATCATGAAAGAATCACTCTTATTTGTTCCGGCTTAGTCACTTTAGACTAGCAGTTTATAGTCACGCAGACTGTTAGACTCGATGTGTCCTAAAAGTGTATATAATCAGCTCTAGACACAATGTGCATCAAATGAAGTGGGAGACCGGAGCAAATGTCTTTCTTGTTTCAATATCAATAATATCCAAATGAAATATCGATAGAAATGAGCAATATCTCTGTGATTATTGTAACAGAAATCTTTTGAGAGATAACTGAGTGGTTGGTGGGGTTAAGTGCATGCGTCACTGGGTCCATGACGTCTTTTTCAATATCAAGTCGCCTAGGGCTTGACAGATTATGTGGATTACCCAGCCGACACAGTGTAGGTAGGATTATCTTTTCTTCAAATCCTTTCTCAACCCTCAGATCTCAGCATTTTTCAACTAAGCTCCCTCCGGCTCACTTTTGAGAAATAAATTCAGTCAGCTTTATAACAAAAGCATGATCTGATGCACTGTAGGTCCCAAAAGGTTTCCCTAGAGTATTGTTCTAAGCTGTAGAGGGGCGTGAATACAACTATTTAAAAACGCAACACTCTTTTCTCAATGTTTGTGTATATTGTCAACAAGTGTTAATAACAAACAAGCTTGACAACGGAAAGGTTCAAGCTGAGATGACAGATACAACAGTTGTTCAACTAATCTAAGACACACTCAGACTAGAAACAATGACTACACTCACTTAGATGCACTCACTGATTTTACAAGACTCAGATGCACAGCTTGAATAAGAACAGCTTAGACACACGTACTGTTATATCCAAGCAGACTTGCATGCATGAAAAACACACTTTAATGCACGATCTGATTTCACACTCTTGAATATCTCACAATCCTTAGAAGCTTCCTTTTATACTCTCACTGAGAATCTCAGTGAAGCTTCTTCATTGGACGGTGAGATAGTGGAAAGTCTTTCCAAAAAGCCAAGACACCTTTTCTGCACATTCTGATAAAACAGATTTGTCTTCATATGGCAGAATCTTTGTCTTTTTCTTTTTGTCACTATTGCATAAGGCTTTAACCAAAAGAGGAATGTCAACTTTGCATCTTTCTTCTTTTCCTAAGGCCATTTTGATATAAGAAAAGGTCTGTCACCATTTTCAGATATTCGTTTGTCTTCATGTAACAGAACAACGTAGGCAGACTGTGCACTTTCTGTTTTCCACTTTGTCTTCGACTTTGTAAACTGATCTTGTAGCCAAAAACAATACATGAGGACTTGGAAACACATTCCATAAAGTGTTTAGCCTGTTCACAAAGAACAGGTTCTGTTCACAAAGAACAGAACAGTTAGAATCTGTCCAAGCTGCTCAACAGAACAGAGCAGCATAGACAGTTTATGTCTAGCCTGTTCAGCAGACAGAACAGCTTGGACAATCTGCCTTTGTTGCAACGAATGCAACAGGGTTAACAGCTTTGGGCTGATATTGCAAATCACTTTTCAGGTTTCAATAAGGCATAAACAGGCCTTAAATTATACCTTCAAGTGCATCAAACAGGTTTGATTAAAGATCTCCCCCTAAGATGTAGAGCAGGTTTGACTGAGGCCTTTTTGTGCTTAACATGCACCACCATCTCCGTTCAATATATCCCTCTTATTTACATTTTAACTCTGCTTGACCCTGTCAGTTTCCTGTGATAATTGACTTCTCAACTAATAGACCTAAAGAACCCTCACCCACACAAACTACAGTTGGTTTGCTTCTTGGGTAGGTCTTCCAGTTCTGGTTAGACCATAGAAGCGATATTTATGCCTATCACTCAGATTCGTGCATAATCGGAGTCAGTAGAAAGATTTTCAGCTTTAAAGGTCATGAGATATGATGAAATTCAACTTATATGATATTGGAGATGATATTCAGATAATTTTGGGAGATATCAGAATGAAATGGAAAATCTGATATATGATATGAAAAGAATCAGATTTTCTTGAAAGAATTAGTACATGGGAGATAACGGGAGAATCCAGTATGAATTAGAAGAGTTATAACAAAGAGAATCTCAGAAGAAATAAGATTATGAAAATCAAAGAGATTAGATCAATTAATCTCATTGATATATTCAGAGAATCAAACAAATATTTCTTTTCATCTCAAAACTTCTTTTTATATGTGAATCAAATATTTTCGTGAAAAATCACACAGTTTTTGAAAAAATGTCATCGTCAAAGAAAGTCTGAAACTCCCCCTGTAAATAAGCACACACAGTTAGTCAACTCATAGAAATGAAACCAGGAGCAAAAAATTATAAAAATAAAACTCCTTGTTTGTCAATTCAGCATCAGAGTTGAATGCAGGGCAGGAATTCCAGAAAGATTCGTCTTTCAGAATCGGGTTCTAATCTGGAATGATTAGAAGCCTTTGGTGCGGAAGCTCGAGTTTCAGTCTGATGTAACTGAAAGCCTTTATCTCTGGTTCATTGAAGTCTGGGTTCTAGTCTGAATTAACTAGAAACCAATTTGAGTTGAAGCACGGGTCTTGATCTGAATTAATCAAGAGCCTATTGAAATGAAGAACGGGTCCTGAACTGATTTGAACAGGAACCTTTGTGAGATGAAGCCCGGGTTCTAGTCTGTACTAACTAGAAGCCTGATGAGGTGAAGTCCGGGTTCTAGTCTGATATAACTAGAAACTTATAAACCTGCAGAATCAAGATGTATTTGGTATCCGAAATGATTTGGATCCAGACTTGTTAGCACTTTTGGGTACCCATCTCAAAATGATGTCTTTGGTTTCTGTGAAAATATTTTCTGATAAGAATGACCAGTATTTTCAGAAACTTTAGGAAAATTTGACTTCGAAGATTCACCAGTGTGAATCTTAACCGGAAGTTGTTCAATAATTTTATCTTTGCCTTTGTGTATCTTTAACAGATACTTAATTTTGAGATCTGAAGATGAATCAAACTTAGAGAATTCAGTTGGATTCTTTTCACTTTCGGTGGATAAATCAGAGTGATCATCTTTATATTTTGAACAAACTGAAGGATCTTTAACCTCTAATTCTTTTGAAGAAGGAGAATCATTCAATTGTTTGGTGAGATGAAATATCTGATCTTCTAATCCTTTGATAATGACCAAATAAGAATTTCTGTCATTATCAAATAATTGGTAATCAGTCTTAAAATTTTGTTTTTTGATTAAAAACATCTTTCTTTCATCTTCAAACAATTTTGATTTAGCTTTAAAATCTTGTTCTTTCAGTAAGAACTCATGTCTTTCCTTCTCAAGTGAATCTTTAGTTAAAGACAACTCTTTTTCAAGAGCAAAAAATTCTTCAAATTTGTTTAAAACACAATTTTGATCAGTCCGATTTATCTTGGAAAGTGTTTCTTCAAGATCTTTAACTTTCTTATATAGTTCATATCTTTCAGGCAAAAGATATTTCATATGTGTTGTAGTATGAAGATTCTCTCACTTCAACTCATCAAGTTCTTTATTTAATTCAGATATTTTCAAATTAAGAGCAGTACTCTCAGAATTTTGTTTGACTTTCAAGCTCTGAATTTCTTCTTTCAGTATTGATACGTCACGTAAAGCAAGAGCTTTATCTGTATTAATCTGAATAAGAGTGTCGTAATTGTTCTTACGAATCTTTTCAGATTCAGTAAGTTTTTCAATCAGCTCAGACTTTGAAAAACGTTCATATGTCATTTTGATGAAGAATGACCAAACTCTGATGAAGAAGGCTAAAACTCTAATGAAGAAGGACCAAACTCTTATGAAGAAGGACCAAACTCTTATGAAGAATGATAAAACTCTAATAAAGAAGGAACAAACTCTTATGAAGAAGGAGAAAACTCTAATGAAGAAGGATAAAACTCTAATGAAGAAGGACCAAAGTCTTATGAAGAAGGATAAAACTCTAATAAAGAAGGACCAAACTCTTATGAAGAAGGATAAAACTCTAATGAAGAAGGACCAAACTCTTATGAAGAAGGATAAAACTCTAATGAAGAAGAATAAAACTCTTATGAAGAAGGTTAAAACTCTAATGAAGAAGGATCAAACTCTTATGAAGAAGGATAAAACTCTAATGAAGAAGGATAAAACTCTAATGAAGAATGACCAAACTCTTATAAAGAAGGATAAAACTCTAATGAAGAATGACCAAACTCGGGTAAAGAAACACAAAACTCGGGTGAAGAATGATAAAACTCGGGTAAAGAAGCACAAAACTCGGGTGAAGAAGGATAAAACTCGGGTAAAGAAGCACAAAACTCTGATGAAGAAGGACCAAACTCTGATGAAGAATGATAAAACTTGCACAACACTTGAAAAAACTCGCACACTAAAAAAGACTTCTCCTTGATCCAAATTACCTGCAAACAATTAACACAAACAAGTTTCAAACAACTTTTAATAACAAAAACGAATTAAACAAAAACGGTTACACTTGAAATCACAAGAAATGACGAAGAACACAAAATCAACAAAAACGTAAAATTGATCGATCAAATGTTAGAGTTATGAAACAAATCATATACCAATCAACTCTAAATCAAAAACCGAACTCAATATGTTATCATGCATCAAAATATATCTGGAATTATCATCTAAAACTCAAAATTCGAATTAAACACACAGTGAAAACACCAAGAACACACAGTGATGACTTTCTGAAATTGATCGATTTCTCACTCAATTCTTGGAATTAAAATCTGAAAATTTAGGAAAATAAACATGTATATTATACGCACAACATACCCAAAAAATCAGATCAATTTGATAAACAGAGAACTTTCTATGAATTTTCAAAGGTTCAGCTCTGTTTCGGTTAGAAAAACGATTTCAGCAACTTCAAAATCAAATTACTCTCAACGTATTTGCAATTAGGCTTTGAAATTTTCAGAAATTGGTTGTTATAATAACCTTTAGACTCGTTCAAATTTGTAGCCATTAACTCCAATCCAAAAAAAAATTCCAAAAATCGATCTCAAGAACGTAAAAAACGAATTTCAGAAATTAAAAATTCGATTACTCCCTGCTCGTGTCGAGTTAGGACTTGAAATTTTTACTGGATCTTTATCTTGTTGATCTTCAAAACATATCCAAAGTTCAGCTCATTCCCTCAACGTAGGAATTTTCTAAAAATTCCAGAAGATCACAGCTCAAAATTTGACTTCTTCGGTTGAACTTTTGTTGATTTCTTGCAAGATTTTTTCCTTTTTTTTATATTTTGATTCACCCCCTAAGATCTAATACCAATTGATAATAACAGATCTAGGTGAATCACAACATTAACACACAAATCTCTTTTATTGAATGATTGAATTTGCTCTCAACATGAAATACAAAGATGAAAATGGCAAACTATTAGAAAATTCCTATGGAATTTTCCTATTTATACTAACCTAATATCTAACCATCATCTAATTACATGATTGACCCTAGACTTCTATACTTACAATTATAATTGTTTTCATCTCTATATATTTGTTCCTAACAGCTTATCAACTCGCTTGGACCGAGTTAAAGCAAATGATGACCGACGAGTATTGCCCGAGAAACGAACTACAAAAGATGGAGTCAGAGTTCTGGAATCTGGCTATGAAGGGAACAGATGTCGCTGGGTACACCAACCATTTTCATGAGTTGAGTCTGTTGTGCCCACAGATGGTGACACCGGAATACAAGCGTATCGAGCGCTACATTTGGGGACTCGCCCCCCAAATCCAAGGAAATGTTACCGCGTCCAACCCAACTACTATCCAGAGTGCCATTCGAATGGCGAATAATTTGATGGACCAAGTGGCCCGAAGGAACAAGGCCAAAGCTGGGGAGAACAAGAGGAAGTGGGAAGATAAATCGGGGAAAGGTTCGGGTTCACAGACCAAAAAGCCCGAAACAATCAAAGCTTTTGTCGCCGGAACTGAGTCTATGAAGGGCTATACCGGCACTAAACCATGGTGTAACCGATGCACCTACCATCTCGTAGGTCCCTATCCAACCCCTTGCTGGAAATGTAAGAAGCTTGGTCATCTGACCCAAGACTGCAAGTTTAATACCAACGGAGGCAGCAGCGGCACGCAAAGAAGCTGCTTTGAATGTGGGAACACTGGGCATTTCAAGAAAGATTGCCCCAAGTTAAGAAACAATGGTGGAGCTCAAGGGAGAGCTTTTGTATTGGGAGCAGGCGACGCTCGTCAGGATCCCAACGTAGTGACGGGTACATTCCTTCTTAATGATATGTATGCTTATGTGCTATTTGATACTGGGGCTGATAGAAGTTTTATATCTGCTAAGTTTAGTGAACAACTGAATGCCACTCTTTCCCTATTAGAAAATGCTTATGCCGTAGAATTAGCGGACAGAAAGTTGATTGAAACGAATAGTATAATTAAGGAGTGCTCACTAAAATTGGCAGATCATCCCTTTAAGATAAACTTGATGCCTATTGAACTCGGAAGCTTCGATGTAGTTATCGGTATGGATTGGTTGTCAGGCAACCATTCCGAAATCTTATGTGGTAAGAAATTCGTAACAATAATACTTAAGAAAAATAAAGTCCTCACAGTCCAAGGAGAAAGAAAGAATCGCCAGTTGAATGTCATCTCTGGTCTAAGAACGCTGAAATGCCTTCGAAGAGGTTGTCAAGCAGTGTTAGTTCAGCTAGTGGAAAAGGAATCAAAGGAGAAGCGACTCGAAGAAATCTCAGTAGTTCGTGACTACCCAAAAGTCTTTCCTGAAGACTTGCCTGTACTTCCACCAACTAGGCAAGTGGAATTTCAGATTGACATGGTGCCTAGAGCTGCACCTGTCGCACGAGCACCCTATCTATTGGCACCGTCAGAGATGCAAGAGTTATCCAATCAGTTGCAAGAACTGTTGGAGAAAGGATTCATCTGACCAAGTTCCTCACCTTGGGGAGCTCCGGTCTTATTTGTCAAAAAGAAGGACGGATCCTTTAGGATGTGCATCGATTACCGAGAGCTGAACAAGTTAACGATCAAAAACCAGTACCGTCTCCCCAGAATCGACGATTTGTTCGATCAACTCCAAGGATCCAGTTTTTACTCTAAGATTGATCTGCGACCCGGTTATCACCAAGTAAAAGTTCAGGAAGAAGATATACCCAAGACAGCGTTCAGAACTAGTTATGGACATTACGAATTTCAGGTGATGCCATTCGGTTTGACCAACGCACCAGCCGTATTCATGGACCTTATGAATCGAGTGTGTAAATCGTATTTGGACAAATATGTAATAGTGTTCATAGATGATATCCTTATCTACTCTAGAAATAAGGAAGAGCATGAGCAGCATCTGAAGTTGATTTTGGAGCTACTAGAGAGAGAACAGTTGTACGCCAAATTCTCTAAGTGTGAATTTTAGTTACGAGAAGTCAAGTTCCTAGGGCATGTGATCAATAGCCAAGGGATTCAAGTAGAACCATCAAAAATCGAGGCCATTAAGAACTGGGCAACTCCTAGGACGCCCACTGAAATCCGTCAGTTCTTAGGTCTTGCCGGTTAAGGCGATTCATAGAAAACTTCTCGAAGATAGTTGGTTCTTTAACGGAATTGACTCGAAAGGATATAAAGTACAACTGGGGTGAAGAGCAGGAAACGACATTCCGACTATTGAAGCAAATATTGTGTAGTGCACCTATTCTGTCCCTACCGGAAGGAACAGAAGATTTTGTTGTTTACTATGATGCCTCACACAATGGATTGGGTTGTGTGCTTATGCAAAGAGACAAGGTTATCGCTTATGCATCACGACAACTTAAAGTTCATGAGGTAAACTACACGAATCACGACATGAAGCTTGAAGCTATGGTGTTTGCTCTCAAAATATGGAGGCACTACCTTTACGGAACTAAGTGCACAGTGTTTACAGACCACATGAGCCTTCAACATATTCCGAACCAGAAAGAGTTAAACATGAGGCAACGTCGCTGGGTTGAGCTGCTTAGCGATTATGACTGTGAGATCCGTTATCATCCGGGTAAGGCAAATGTAGTAGCTGATGCTTTAAGTTGGAAGGAACGGGTTAAACCCTTAAGAGTCCGAGCTTTGGTCATGACTATACAGTCAAACCTAAACTCTCAAGTCCGCGAGGCACAAGAGGAAGCAGTCAAGGAGGGTAATATGCTGGATGAAGCCTTGAGAGGAATGGAAAGGCAGTTTGAAATCAAGACCGATGGATGTCGGTACTTCATGAGCAGAATTTGGCTACCAAAATTCGGAGGATTGAGGAAGCTAGTCATGGATGAAGGGCATAAAACAAGATATGCTATTCACCCAGGGTCGGATAAGATGTATCACGACTTGAAGGGAATGTACTGGTGGCCAAACATGAAGGCTGACATTGCTACGTATGTCAGCAAATGCTTAACGTGTTTGAAAGTTAAGGCTGAGCACCAGAAGCCATCAGGATTGTTGGTTCAACCAGAAATACCCCAGTGGAAGTGGGAGAGAATAACCATGGACTTCATCACAAAGTTGCCAAAGACTTCTGGAGGTTATGACACCATTTGGATGATTGTGGATTGACTCACAAAGACTGCACACTTCTTGCCAATCAAGGAGACTGATAAGATGGATAATTTAATACGAATCTATCTTAAAGAAGTCGTCTCAAGGCATGGAGTTCCTGTATCAATTATATCAGATAGGGACAGCCGGTTCACATCAAGATTTTGGCAATCGTTACAAGATGCATTGGGTACACACCTAGACATGAGCACGGCCTATCACCCGCAGATGGATGGTCAGAGTGAAAGAACGATTCAGACCTTGGAAGACATGCTAAGGGCAAGTGTTATCGACTTTGGCAAAAGTTGGGACAGGCGCCTGCCATTAGTTGAGTTTTCCTATAACAACAGCTATCACTCGAGTATTAAGACTCCTCCATTCGAGGCACTTTATGGGCGAAGGTGTCAATCACCACTTTGTTGGGCTGAGGTAGGAGATTGCCAGATCACTGGACCCGAGATCATCCAGGAGACTACGGAAAAGATAGTCCAGATTCGGAACCGATTAAAGATCGCACGGGATCGACAGAAAAAGCTATGCAGATGTTCGACGGAAGGATTTGGAATTTCAGGAGGGCGATCAAGTAATGCTGAAAGTCTCGCCTTGGAAAGGCGTAATCCGTTTTTGGAAACGAGGAAAACTCAATCCTCGTTATATCGGACCATTCAAGATTTCCAAAAGAATTGGCCCGGTAGCCTACCGACTCGATCTGTCCCCAGAGCTCAGTAATGTTCATAATACCTTCCACGTATCCAACCTTAAGAAATGTCTGGCTGATGAAACACACGTCATACCCATGGACGAGCTGGAGTTAGACGATATGTTAAACTTTGTTGAAAAACCTGTGGAAATATTGGACCGAGAAATCAAGAAACTAAATCATAGCCGGATCCCGATAATAAAAGTCAGATGGAACTCTAAACGAGGTCCTGAGTTTACATGGGAACGAGAAGATCAGTTCCGGGAAAAATACCCTCACCTGTTCTCAAATACTCAAGCAGTGGAGAACACGAGCTAATTTCAGGACGAAATTCCCTTAACAGGGGGAGACTGTAACATCCGGTATTAAACCAGGTTAGCAACTATGACCTAATCACTATTTAATAGCCAATTATAACCCAATCAGTGGTCATTTTAATCAAAGTGATTAACAATGTTCATGAAGAAATTCAACTCAATTAGAATCAAATACATCGGTGCGATAAATCGGCAAATCAATTAATCCTAATCGATTACGATATGATGGATTAATTCAACTAAGTACATAATTAAATTATGATTAGTGACACTAATCATACACTAATACAAGTACTTAATATTAATTATGCAAGACTAAAACAATTCATTAAAACAATGCATCCAAAAGTATTTATGAAATTACAAGAAAAGGAAAATACAAGAATACATTTCTAAATACTTTTATACAAAAAAAAATGAAAATACACCAAAATACCTCACATAGGCCGGCCCTACGAGGGTACTAAAAGGACCTTGGATATTTTTTTTACTCTACATTACACCATCAAATCCTCTTTATTTCAATTCATCGAAGATTTGCACTATTCTTCATCATTTCACCATCTTTTCAAGATCCAATTTTCCATATAAATAGAGAACATTTCCATTCATTTTAATCACACCAAAACCCCTCTTTTCTCTCTTCAAAAACCGGCCATAGGTCCTCTCAAAGCCAAAAACCTTCAATTTTGGTGTTTTTGAAGTATTTCAAGTGTTCTTCATATTTTGACGTGTTCTTGGTGCAACTTTTGCAAGAGTTTCAGCTTCTTCTCATTTGCATTCTTATAAAACATCAAAGTAATAAAAACTAACTTATTTCATCTTATATTTATGTTTATATAAGTCTTGCATAATATATAATCACCAACAACAACAAGTTTTATAAAAACTCAAGTTTATAAATCACTAGTTTTTGTTTTTAAGTTGTTTTCTTCAAATGTGTTTATAAATATATAAACACAACATATAAGTGTAATTATTATGAAAACATGTTATATAAATGTGTTTTATAACTTTTATACAAGTAGTCTTTGAATAAACAACAAGAATCACTAGTTATTTCAAGTTTATGAACTACGGAATTTCGGCAGAAAAGTTGCATCGACTTTGAAAAATCATAACTAATTCATAACTTAAAAAATTGAGTTGATTCTTGTCACAAAAGTTAGATCTATGTCTTAACTAAAAATCTGGAAGTTTTCATAATTTATTATGGAGTTTAGAACCCCCAGATATTATTTGGGAACCCAAAAGTTTGACAGCTCAAAAATGGCCAACATAGGGTTTTTAACAACCTTTTTTCCTAATCTAAACACCTCGAAAAATGGCCGTTCTTGACTCTAAAAATTCTTTGTATATAGTAGTTTAATGTCCAAGAAAATCAAAGCCTAAATCGTTTTGGAGCTTGGTCAAAAACAGCCTCAAAGTAGACCGAAAAACCTTCGAAAAGATGGAATATATATATATATATATATATATATATATATATATATATATATATATATATATATATATATGTATGTATGTATGTATGTATGTATAAATTTGACGTTTTAAGTGAGTTTTATTTATAAACTTGTAATGTTGGGTGATTTAAGACATAAAAACCTATATATACATATTATCATATATGAGAGTTATTAAGTCCGTATTATCACTTAGGACTCGATTAAACACGTCCGGTGCATGAACCATCAAAGAACGTAAACTTGCATTTTACGCAAATATTTCACCATCACACGCTCGGTGAGTCCTCATAGCCCTATTTTCACTATCTATTGGGGTGGAAATACATGCACTATTTTCATATGGACATCAAAACTGTTTATTTCTTATATGTATTACATGTGTGGATCCATCAGCCCTCAAACGATGAACCGTTAATTGCATTTATTTGTAAGCGCGAATATATTGTGGATAGATCTATCGGGAGTCATGTCCCCCATTCGGGTTAGTCTTAATCGGCTAACGGCGGGATGCATATATATTCAACACACGGTATTACGTATGGGAATACTGCACAGGGCAAACTCATTTAATTAAGCTTCGGTTGCATGATGGTTTGTGTAATACATACATGGAATTTATGCTTTATAAATTCAACTCATCTGATAATGTCCATACAACTAGTCTTTTCGCGTAAACCTGTGAGCTCACCAACAATTTGTTGACGTATTTTAGCATGTATTTTCAGGAAATTAAAGCAAGTGCACCGCATTGGAAGTATTTTCAAGCTTCCGTACTTTTGGAGTCGCATTCATTTTCAAACCATCGGAGATTTATTTGCATTATTTTGATTAATTTAACTATGTATTTAAATCTCTGTATCTTGCGAACTACTCTTTATCATTTTAGGCTATGTAAAACATTTCTATATTTTAAAGTTATATCGATGTATTTTTGAAAACGTCCATATAGTGGTCGTTCGTTATGATTATGGTTACGCTTCCACGACGTCACGCTTCGTTGCCAACCGGGGTAACAGGGTGTGACAATGATCCACAAGTTCTATGTTTTCACTATAACATGTCTTTGCAGCAACGTTGTTTGGTAAAAAGGGATGTCCGCATGTCTCAAAAAAACATGCACACAGCTGGTCCGAAAAGTTTTGCTAGGTATCGTGAGGAAATGGTATTTTGCTTTTGTTGTATTTGCTAGTGATATTTGATTTTCATGTCATCTCCCCCAATGATACTTTCTTATTAATACTTTGTATTTATTAGATGAATACAGAAAAATGAAAGTCTGAACAAGGAACTGCCTTCACTAACCCAAATGTTTGAGCGCACTCGCAAAAGGACAGAAGGACATGTGTATGTTGATACATATGATGACACGTCAAAGAAACTTGTAAGATAATATAAAGTTTTTAATTGAATACACTGTTAGTTACTTGTAAATTAGGTAAAATTTTATTGTTTGAATGATCATAAAGGAACACATGAAAAATTACAAAGCTCCAGAAGATGGTGATGCACCGGTTGATCCATTTATGGCTGTCATGACCAACGAAAATGATAGACGTCGTAGACTTTATGGTAGAGGTGTTACTAATAAGTTGATAAGGAAAGTAAATGGTGGGGAGGCAGCGTATATGGTCCCGGGAGAGATCATGGAATCACTCAAAGCTAGTGTAGAAACTGAAAAAGATCAGTTGTTAGAGATGAAAAGAAAGTTTGACGAGGATCATGAGAGGAAAAAGTCAGAATTAGAAGCGATACGAAATGATATTGACAAGCAATGAGAAAAATTAGTTGAAGAAGCATTGGAAAAGCTTGTAGAAAAGCTACCTCTTGGAATTCAACAATATTTAGGATGAGTTTTATCCACGTGCATAACAAGGTATGAAAACAATTTACTTAATTTGTTAAATTATATGATCTTTGAAGTGCCTGTTTTAGAGATTTTGTACTTTATAATTTTTTAATCATTTTTATTACCAAACACATTTACAATATTGTGTATTGGTTTTGTATGTTTCAGGCTACGTTCTATTGGAATATGCAAAGTCATGTGTAGAGCTTGTAAGGGTGATGAAATGAAGCAACGATTCCGTATGAAATAAATTTGAAGTCTAGGATTTAAAAACATACGTTTTGTGATTGTAATCGACTCTTTTTGGTGTTTCTTGTACATTTCATTATGATTATTTTGGTATTAGAGAATACTTTTGTTGGAATACAATTTGAATGATATGGTTTTATTTCTATTATTAATTCATATTATAGAACTTGGTATTATATGAAGAAAATATTACAAATCAATATATTAATTTATTGTATTTGTATTAAATGAAAAAGAATAAAAAAAAGTGTTGCAATAAAGCATTAATAGTGTCACATATATTTTGTTAAAAGACCATAAAAGTGTCACATTTAATAAATAAAGTGTTGCCATAGCTTAATGACGATAAATTATAAAGTGTTGCATTAGAATGTAAAAAGTGTTGCATTTAAAAAGTGTCGCAATTATAAAACACATGCAACATTTTTAAAATGTGTTGCACATTTTGGAAAAAGAGTCGCTTTAGACCTAAGGTGACATTTGATAAAGTGTCACATTAGCCCTAATGCAACACTTTTAAGGCCTAATGCAACATTTTGTCGGTGTTGCATTAGGGTCATTTTGTAGTAGTGTGTAGAAGACTTGTGAATGGTCAAATAAGTGTTATGAATGATCAAATAAGTGTAAAAGAAGTGTGAATGGTCAAATAATTCTTGTGAATGATCAAATAAGTGTTGTGAATGATCGAATAAGTGTAAAAGAAGTGTAAATAGTCAAATAACTATTGTGAATGATCAAATAAATATCGTGAATGGTCAAATAATTATTGTGAATTATAAAATAAGTGTTGTGAATGATCAAATAACTATTGTGAATTGTCAAATAATTCTTGTGAATGATCAAATAAGTGTTGAAGAATTGTGAATGGTCAAATAATTGTTGTGAATGATCAAATAAGTGTTTTGAATGATCAAATAAGTGTAGAAGAATTGTAAATAGTTAAATAATTCTTGTGACTGATCAAATATGTGGTGTGAATGATCAAATAAGTGTTGTAAATGATCAATTAAGTAATGTGAATGATCAATTAAGTAATGTGAATGATCATTATAGAAGTGTTGTTAATGGTCGTTGTACTTACGAAAATACCCTCCAGCTAAAAAAAGGGACGCGCATGAAATTTTCAACATTGGATCACAACCTTTGTTTTTTTTTAACGGGTACTTTTTTGAACCCATATAAATATATATATATATATATATATATATATATATATATATGTGTGTGTGTGTGTGTGTGTGTGTATGTGTATGTATATTCGTTTTCACTTATATATTTTGTTAATTTTCATTTAAGTATTAATGTAGCAAAATATTAGATCAAAACAAATAAAAAATAATAAATTGAAATCAAAACATACTGGCATAACAAATATTTAAATTCAGACTAATAGAATAATAAATTTAAATAAAAAACTATTAGTGTAACAAAATATTTAAATCAAAAATGATAAATTAATAAACTTAAATCAAAACATATGAATTAGTAAATTTAAATCAAAATTTACATAAATTCAAAATTTATTAACGTAATGAAATAGTTTGAAGGAAAAGTATAAATAATAAAACTACAAAAAATTTAACCAATAAAATATAAATAAATAAAACTTTAACAAATAATTAAATTGAACACATAAAAAGATGCATAAATTAACTGGTTAAATACGTAAATAAAAATAATTTTAACTAAATAAATTTAAATTTATTTTACAAAATAAATATGTACAATTAGTAATTGTAATAATAATAATCAGAATAATAATAATAATAATAATAATAATAATAATAATAATAATAATAATAATAATAATAATAATATATTTAATAATAATAATATATTTAATAATGAATCAAATCATAATTTACCAAATTAATATTTTAGATTTAAAACCAAATATAAAAAATTAAGAAAAATGATCAAAATTGAAATTACCAAACTTCTAAATGAAAAAAAGGGCAAAATTGTCATTTTTAGAATATTTAGAAACGGAATGACCAATTCTGCATGTAAAAAGTGGTTTGAGCGACCGCTATTGCAATTTTGGAACTTGAGGGACCATTTTCATAATTTTGAACAAACCACAGGAACCGTTTCTGTCATTTACTCTAAACATTATGAAGATAATATGTAAATTTCACATACATTTACATCTCCTAACTCTTAAAAAGTGATTTGAACGTACACTTAGATAATTTTGAATATATGTGAACGTGTATTTATGTGATGCGTGATTTCATGCACTTAGAGTATTAGAATTTGCGTGAAATTTATGTATCATCTGTGTAATGTTAATTAAAACATGTTTATTTAAAAAATTTAAAAAATTACTTTTAAGAGTGGTACCTTCTGGTGCGCTGCATAATGGGTTATACTCAATTGAACCTATAATATATATATATAGAATCAGGTTCATCAGCGTACCTATGGGATTCCAGCGTACCCTAATGTATAATGGGTGATCATTCACATGTATTTTATTTAATAAACATGTATAAGACAACATTATAAGATTTTTTTTCAAAAGAAGCAACATCATAAATCTTGTGAATGGTAAAAAAATAATGTGAATGGTCATTCACACCATTCACATAAATATGCATTGAGCATTCACATAATTTTTAAGGATACAGAAACTATGAATGTATGTGAAATTCATATATCATGCGTATAACATTAAATTAAACATGGTTATAAGAAAAAAAAATTAAAAAAAGTTTTTTAAGGTTGGTACGTTCAGGTGCACTTGATTTCGAGAGATACTTTTTTGAACCTGACTATATATATATATGTTAGGCACAAAAAGGCCTCAGTCAAACCTGTTCTACATCTGAGGGGGAGATTTATAATCAAACCTGCTGATGCTTTTGAAGGTTGAATTTAAGGCCTGTTATATGCCTTATTGAAACCTGAAAATGATTTGCAATATCAGTCTAAAGTTGTTCTATACGTTGCATGTGTTGCAACTAAGACAGTTTGTCCAAGCTGCTCTGTCTGCTGAACAGGCTGGACACAAACTGTCTACGCTGCTCTACACTGTTGAGCAGCTTGGGCATTTTTAAAGTGTTCTGTTCTTTGTGAACAGAACCTGTTCTTTGTGAACAGGCTAAACACTTTATGGAATATGTTTCCAAGTCATCATGTATTGTTTTTGACTACAAGATCAGTTTTCAAAGTCGAAGACAAAGTGGAAAACAGAACTGCTCAGCCTGCCCAAGCTGTTCTGTAACATGAAGACAAATGGTTATTTGAAAAAAGGGTGACAGACCTTTTTCTTATATCAAAATAGGCCATTACAAGGAAGAAAGACGCAAAGTTGACATTCCTAAATTAGTTAAAGGCAATGCAACAGTAGACAAAGTAAAAAGACAAAAGTTCTGCACATGTGAAGACAAGTCTGCTTTTCAGAAAAGTGCAGAAAAGGTAATGTTGTCTTTTCAACAAGACTTCTCCTTTTTCATTCCGTCCAATGAAGATGTTTCTCTTAGATCCTCTAAGTGAGTATAAAAGGAAGCTTCTAAGGTCAGAAAGAAGGGTGAAGAAAGCTAAGTGCTGAAACCCAAGAGTGAACGTGCAAGTGTGATTTTCACATGCATGCAAAGCCAGCTTGTGATAAATACAGTTTCTTTGTGTCTAAGCTGCCGCGCATAAGCTGTCCCTCTAGTCTTGGAAACAAACAGTGAGGCTATCTTAGTGAGTGTTTCATTTGTATAAACTAGTTTAAGTCTGTCTTAGAATAGTAGCATACTGTGGTAGCTGTCATCTCAGCTTGAACTATTCCGCATTCAAGCTTGTTTGTAATTAACAAATTGTTGATAATACATACAAACATTGAGAAAATAGTGTGTAGTTTTTAAATTGCTGTATTCACCCCCCCTCTACAGCTTATAACTATATACTTTGGGAAACCTCTCGGGACCTACAACTGGTATCAGAGCAGTTTAGAGTGTGTGTCACTCTAGATCTCTCATTCTCCCAAGTTTCCATGGACAACAGTGCTGCAAATTCTTCTTACTATGACAATGGCTCTATGGGCAAACCTCCCAAATTTAATCATCAAAACTTCTCTGGTTGGAAGTGCAGAATGATGCTCTATTTAGAGAATCTGGATGTACAACTGCCAGAGATAGTGATGGAGGGTCCCTATGTGCCAACCTCTGTTACTACCATAACTCCAGCGGTTGAAGGAGCTGCTCCTGAAATCAGGACCTTTGCTTTGAGAAAGCTAAGCTCAATGGGTCTGAATGGAAGACAAGAGATTGGTGGCTCTGGATGCAAGGCGCAGAAACACCTGGTCATTTCTCTCCCTGATGATGTGTTAAGCGAGGTTGAGAGAAAATGAAGACAGCAAAAGAGAGTGGGATACTGTGTGGACGTCTATGATGGGACCCACAATCACACTGGACACAGGATCAAAAAATCTTGTTAAGACAGTATGAATTCTT